>JARHVA010002988.1:162500-450000 GCA_037957365.1 Torreya grandis
TATTTGATCCTCATATACACATTGAATACTTTTAATCCTTGAAAGGCATCTTAACCCTTTTTTTACCCACTCTTTATATGTAAACTTGATATACATGATTATATTTTTACACTATCTAACAATGAGTATAGTTTTTACTCAAAGGCATCGCTTAGTGCACTACCACAGAGGTAAATGTTCAAGTTATATTGATGTAAGTGCATCACTATAATTAATTGAAATTGGTTGTGTCA
Source organism: Torreya grandis (assembly GCA_037957365.1). Classification (NCBI taxonomy): domain Eukaryota; kingdom Viridiplantae; phylum Streptophyta; class Pinopsida; order Cupressales; family Taxaceae; genus Torreya; species Torreya grandis. The sequence continues at coordinate 162,734 of JARHVA010002988.1, forward strand.
AGATTAATTATTATTAGGAGGTCTTTTAAAACAATAAATGCTTGGATAGAAGTCTTAAAAGTCAGTATATATGCTAGTTTAAAATTATTTTTGTAAATACATGCATAATTGGTTATTGTAATGGATCATGTTGAGTTATAATAGGTTTATTAGGGAGTATAGAACATGGATATAATTATTCTAGTCCTTATCACATTCATAGATATATTAAAATGTCAAATAAAGAAAATTATAACTAAAGAATTGTAAACAAAGTCATTCATATCTTTGGAATAGGCAGTTAGGAGAATATATGTAAAATTCAATTTTGATAGGAAATAATATTTGTAATAATCAAATTTAAATTTTATTACATGTCTACAAGGGCACTTACAAGAACAACATCTAGTAAAAATTATTATAAATACATGCATGTCTACTAGGGCACTTGAAATCAAGAAGAATCATACAATGATGAAACATAACTCATAGTTAGGCACTAAAAAAATACATCTTGAAAAATCAAGTTCTTATATAAGTTTGTTGGAAAGTTTCATGTTATCTATCCATCATATTTTTTTTTATGCAAGCTACTTAGTCCACTATCTTCTATAATGTTTTCCATTAAAATTGAAGATTTCACAATCAATATTCAAGTTGTGTCAAACAAAATTTAAAATGAAGTGTAAAATAGGGGAACTCAAGTTTGAAATCTAGGTTTCCTTGATTTTGTATACTCAACATATATATTTACACATTCTAACATCATTGCATCTACTTATAATTTTGTATGATTCATATTTTACATTATTTGGAAGCCATACTATGGATTTTATAATATGTATGGTTTCATAGAGCCAATGAAAAGTTTTAATTAAGGGTCACAATGTTGGATAGATATTTACAAAAGTTAGAATAGTAAGAGACTATAAAAATAAGTAATTTAATGAATTAATAAAAAATAACGAGTCTATTTTGAAAGAGAAATAAATGACAAATATAAATGCATGGTTCATTCATATACTAGTTCAATAGACAACACTTTGAGTGCCTTTGACTTGTTTATATTTTTTGATAACAAATGAATTTGTGTAAAGCATAGTCTATAATAAAAAATTGAATTTTTATTGAGAAGGTGTCAATTTAATTGTTGGTACCTTTCGAATACTAAAGTAACTATGATAGACTAAAATAATTAACATGTCCTAACTAAGTTTTCTAGATCTACTACTAACAATGGAAACAACTAGAATGCCACTTATATTGAATAACACTACATCGATTATTTGGTATGGAAATTTGATAAGTAGCATACCCACATTCCAAAATCTAGATGACTTATGATGGAAAAAAAAATTATTCTTTATAGGATGATGGCCTTCAAATTGTTAAAGAGTATAAAACTAAATCTTTTGACATAATAAGTAGAATACACAATGATTTACCATCAAGGCTACTCAAGGTGTACGAAGTTATTTAAAATGTGGATAGGTTATGGAATTATATAGTAATCAAAGGCCATTAAAATTTAAATATTTGCCTTCACAAAACCACTGCATTACAAATGTTGGGAGCTATGATGACTGACTTTATAAAAGGTAAGATAAAGATTATTTTTAAGCCCTCTACCAAGTGAGACACCAATTTGGTGCATCAAGACTTCCCTTATTTAATCCCACATAAATATTGTCTTTCCATTAATTATATATATTGTCTTTATTAGGTGTATGTACACAAAAGGCTTCTTGATTGACTACATAGGTCTTTATTGATTAGATTCACCTGGAGTGTACGAAATGTGAATAAGTTATAATAATATATGGCAATCAAATCATTATCATGTACAACTATTACAATTTTTTCAAATGTAAACTTCGTGAAATTTATTGTGGGAAGGGATTTTTTTGAATTAGATAAATTTTATTAATTTATTTTATTTTACATAAACATATTAGGAACTAAAATTAATGATTGAGTTCAAAATAGAATAAATGTGAGATGTAAAATTAGAGGGTGGAGGGAAAATTTAGAGGGAAGATTCAAAATATTGGAGTTTTTTTTTTGTAAATTAAGTATCATTGATATGAGTCATATCATGAATGTTTTTTGTTTTTTGAGTTCTCCAATTTGCAAGGAGTGACAAGAGACAAGCAAGTCAGATTTAGAAGAAGGAAAAATCATTTATTATCGATTTCTAGTATGATTTCTTATTCTTTCTATTAAAAAAATATAAGATTTAATACATATATTTGTTAGTTTAAATCTACATTTTAATTTTCCTTTTCATATATAATTCTAGGAATGTGTAAAATCTTATGAGTCTAAGATTTTATTATCAGATGTTGTTTCATTTTTTCTTTCCAGATCGACCCAAATGTAAATAGGGGAAACATGAGGAAAAAATTGTATGTTTTGTGTGTGGAGTTAGAAGAAGAAATGGCACCATTTCAAAAATGAAATATAGAAAAAAAATGCAGTGCTGATGAAAATTATTTGAGAATATTGGGCATAAATCACATAGATATATGGGCTAAAGGAAACTCTTTATCCTTCAACTAATGTTCTTAACTTATTTGAAGGCATCACTAGGATGAGTAGACTTGTATTTAATGGTGATAATGGTTTTTTAGGATATTTTAGGAGGTTACAAGTAAATAGAGAAATTCTTGAGAAATACATCAATGTAATGAGAAATAAGATGCTTGAAATGGAGAAGATATCTTTTATTTTATTAGAAGTGAATAAGAGGCTAGAAGCTTAAGCTATTAAACATTCTCAAGTAAAATATGTGTTTCTTGAAGAAGTCACATCTTTGAAGAATGAAAGTAAGGAATTAAATTCCAAATTTGAATACCTTACTAACACAATAAAAATAATGAAGAACACTCCTCTAGGAGGAAGGGAAAGGGTCAAAAAGTTAAATAATATTGTGTCTCTTGTACCTTCAAGGGTGGTTTCAAAAAGAGAATTCAAGTTTTAAAAAAAATTATTGATTTTTCTAGATCAGATGTAGCTGAAGCCATATCTTAGCATTGGTTATGAAGAGCCTATTTAAGAAAGATGCAATATTATCCATGCTTCATCATCCACAATGTGCCTCCATAAGAAAATATTTGGTTGATGAAATAATAAACCAATTTTCATCTTCAATCAGTGTTAGTGTTGTCCAAGGGTTTTATGATAATGTAGGGATTAGTAGAAGAGGTTATGAACAAAGAAGTTAAAAACTTTTTTGGAGATATGTTTCACATCTAAGATTTTGAGGAGGATTGTATAAAGAAATGAAGGAATTATATTGAAAATGAAGTGTCAACCACTTTGAATCCTTTGAATAATGTTTGGTTTGAAGTTGATATAATTTTATTGGTCATGGTATGATATTATGACATTTTAGTAGAAGAGACAAATGGGAAACTTTATGTTGTCCTAAAATTAGATGAGATGGAGATGATCAATGGTGTCAAGTATGAAAGAGTATCAGTTACCTTGATGAAAAGAGCTCTAAATACAAATATTGTAGCTACTAATAAAAGGTATTTTTCTATACAATCAAAAGAGTATGTAGAGTGGCTTGGATTATTAAAAGTAAAAAAAATAATGTTATGAAGACCTGAAAAGGATATTTGAGAAAATAAAGTTTCCAACCATGATTTCCTCTCATGCAATGGGGGAAAACTTTATGTTGATGGTTATGGCTCATATCAAGTTGAATAGTACATGGTTGTTGACTTAAAATCTTTGAAATGTATGTATAACATCAGCCATGGATCAAATGCAAATCATAGTTGCATTTATTGCATGCATTATCCAAATAAGTCAAAAGGATTGAATATAATAAGTTTAAATGGAATATTGGGTTATAAACAAGGAGAACCTCCTAATAGAGATAAATTTGATCCAAATATGAATCTAATGCTACAAGTTTCATTGACAAGAGTTCACATATGCACTCTTCATGTTTTTGTTAGCATAATTGATAAATTGGTTTATTTATCAATGTTATTTGCTTGGAATAAGAACCCACAAGAGGAGTCACAAAAATCTACTAATAAAATTGATAAGGTATTATCAAATGCATGATTACATGAAGGAAATGTTATTATTGAAAAAGATGAAAAGTGATCAAGGACTCATGGTAATGTTCCATCAAATCCATCCATGGGAGGAGATAAGGCTAGGTATTTTATTTAAAATGTCACTCAAAGAAGTAGCAGGGGTCAATGTGAAATACATAAGGATCTCATTAATGTAGAGAATGATTGAAATGACAAAGGAAATTTTTCATTGAGGAAAGAATAGGCATGGATTTCACTCTCATCTTTGTTCCCATTGATGAATAATGAAATATTCTTTGAAGGAGATTGCAACAAATTTACTGAATTTGTAAAAAAATTCATAAAGGATTTTCTTCTAGCTTGGCGAGAGAATGAGGTCACTCATTACATGGTAAGAATTAATAATTTGATTTTTTATTTAGTTATTTATTATTTCTACACAATTATTTTCTAATGTATTATGTTATATATTATTTGTTTATGTTTATATTATTTTAGCACATTCTATATGCACATTTTCCATAATTTTCTAAATGGTATGGTAGCTTAAACATTTGGAATACTTAAGGCATGGAAAAGTCTCATAAACTAGCATATATTGTTTATCATAAGTCTACTCAATATGGTGGATGATCTCTACCATCTAACCCATTGATTCAAATGAGTTAGTGATTCTATAGATGTATAATTTATAAACTCACATAAAAAAACAAACTTGAAAATATTAATAATATTGATGTTGCAATAAGAGAAGCTAATTCTTGACTAAAGCGAAAAATTCCAAAATAATTCAATCTCAATATGGCTTGTATAAAGAAAAAAATAACTCATAAAATTATGATCAGAACTTAATCATATTGTATATGATGATTTATGGATAGAATTATGTTCTTTTTATATAAATATAGATAGTTGTATAAAGTCAAAAATTGCAGGTCTTTGTAAAAGTTGGATTGTAGTTGTCTAAGTCTGTAGGTTGTTAGTTTGTAGGGTATGTATTGTCAGAGAATTAATGAATAAATAAGCTTTGATTATGACATTGATTTAATCTCAAATATTATTTTATTAATTATATATATTTAATTTTGTGTGATCTATATTCACAATATTATGATGTCATGGTAAGTGGTCTACTTACTCCCACTCTCAAGTTTACACCAATACTTTATTGAATTGATTGCAAGCTACCTCTCTTTACTTGAATATATTTTAAACTGCCAGGAGAAGATCTCTTTTAATATTGGTCTTGAAAGAACAAATATATTACTCCTTAATGTTATATCTAAATTTTTTCTATCTCAGCACTATGACAAAAGACATTCTCACTAATCTTAAACAGGGAATTCACTCTCAACACAATAATCTTCTCTTGAACAATACCCTTATTGAACTTGTAAAAACACTCAAAAGCATACTCACACTTTTTTTAATAAATTATGAGGTTTTTACCAATAATTTGACTCTGTATTCTTAATTCATGAATAAATTCAACTCAAAACTCCATTGATAGGCCTAGCTTGCACATAGGCCTATTAGGCCTAATTTTATTTCTTAAATGTCTAAAAGAAAATTCAAGTGGAGATTTTGTATTTATCCTCTAAATAGATCTAAAATTATGGAAAAAAAATGTGTACACCCTTATACTAGGTCAAATATCCCACTTCCCAAGGAAAATTGACCAATTCTGTATTTTTTGCCTATTCTTAATGAAGACCTATAAAAAATCTTAAGGATAGTCCTCAATTTTTAAATGTTTAATGTTAATTTGATCCAAGGATAAATTAATTAGCTTAAGTTAATTATAAAAAAATTCTATAATCTTTTACAAAAGATCAAAATCTTGTTGAGGTCACCTAAATACCAAGAAACTTAACTTCAACTAAAGCTACTACAGTTCCCTGTGTAGGCTTAGTTTATGCTTGAAAAGGTATGATTATCTTTAACTTAATTAAATATATTATTGAATAATTTTATAAATATGTTTTTAATCCATTTATAGATATGAGAAACCAATTTCCTTCATTGGTTTATCAAAGTCTTAGACTTCATGACAACTCTGCTCATTACATCCAAATATGCCTAATCTACCTACTTGGGAAGATATTGAATTGGATTAACTACCAATTGATTTTAATCACTCAAATAAATTATTTTATAATGGTATTTAAATGATGACATAATTTCATAGGAGGTTGAAAATTAATTTCCAAGATGAGCACATTCAACTTCCACTTTCTAGACTGTTTTCAATGATTACCTACAAGTTTACAAGAACACGGTCCTCTATAAGAGAAACCACAATAGGGATAATGATTTGTATTAATTATTCAAATTTTATATATTGATATAACAATTATAATATGATGACAAACAAATAAATTTCTAATATGATTCTAATCTATCTTCATCTAGCAAGGAAACTTGACTCAAGTTTTAACTCTTTCTTGATAGTTAGTCTTGTATAAGAACCCTCTATATATTTTGAGAACAAATTCATTTGAATGAATATCTAAGGCCTCTCATATGTTCTATTGAACCAGATCACACTCATGTAGGCAATGTAACCTAATATTAATTATTTTTTTTTCTTAAAATATATCTAAAACCTCTTCAACCCTTCTTATAGACTAGTAGGCCTTATTTGATCTTAGAGGTCAAGTCACAAAGTAGACTTGTTTGATACTTATTAACACCTCAGATAGGTGTAATTATGTTTATATATTATGTTCTAACATATAAATTCCCCATTAACCTTCAATATTTTAAAATCACACCTAATTCCTCAATTCACTATCTTATGTCCTAATCAACTACAGGCAGTCCCTATTTTAGCTATAAGAAATCCTTATTTCAGTCACCACATCGACCGGTATGGACCTGCCATGTGTGATAGTGGCCCACAATTAGATAGATTATTTTATTAAATATATGAGCTATAGAATTAGTACCTAAATCTTGTAAACCTTTTCCCTTAAAGGTGGTTGAAGGAGATCCCATGTAGTTGGCGTTGCAATAAGTGTCATCAATCTTAGTGGTGATAGGCTACAAGTTATTAGGAAAATGAAAATTGTATAAGTGTATGGTGGTATGGAAGACATGGATATCTACAATGTAATAAACTCTCATGAGTTGAGTAGGGTTAAGTGTTTAATTCTAAGAACTAGAATTCAAATATTTGAATTCTAAGAAATTTTTGTAAGGGATTTTGAGTATAGGAAATTAAGGTAACTAGGGGGTTAAGTGTTTACATAAGTTATAAAAAGGATTAAATGTCATATAGTACAATTTTAAGTCCCATATTTATTGTTTCATAAATATGTGTTAAGAATAGATAGTTAAGCTTATCAACATTCTATGGACAATTACAAGAATACATTGGAAGTAGTTATGGGTATATAATTTTGTAAATGTTTATGTTGGAGAGAGGAGATATTAGGGATGGAATTCAAGATGTAAATGTAGGTTAAACCCCAATGAATAAAAAAAATTCTTTTTTTTTAAATTATGTTGTAAACCCTATTTTTATTTGCATTTTGAGTAAGAGGAGATTGAATGGACATTATTTTGGAAAGCAAGACTTTATGGAGAGTGTTTGAACCACATTTGCATGTTTATAATCTCTTAAGTTCATGCATTTGATGTTATTAAAACTATTATATTTTTATATTTGAAAGGATTGTCTATGGAGAACAACACAGACCTTGTTTATCATGCTTATGCAGTAAATTTTGACTGTGTATGATAGTATATTGATATAAGAACCAACAAATATGACTTGATGATGTTTTTGGATCACATGGTAAGGTTTTTTTCATATGGTTTGAATGTTTTTTTACATTACCTCAAGTTACTTTCACAAATTTTTGTTGAAAAACATGATACAACTATAGATGTTTGTCATACAGTCAAATATAGAAGCTTATAGAAGTTTGAAACAAATTTGTCTAGTGAGGTAAGTGAGGATTGACTAGAATTTTGTTGAGACACCATGAGTGGTAAGGGTCTAAATTTTGGTAAATAAATTATCCATGCTTAATGATAGAATTAGAAAAGTAAATATCCATTATACATATTAATGTAGATAAACTATTTCATTCCCTATGTGAACCATAGCTTTGACACCTATAATTAGAAATTCATGTAGTTAACCTTCTCAAAGTACTCTTATTGGTTAATTATCTCTTAGGTTTTATGTAATTATCTTTCAATACCTATGGTCTAAGATTCTTCTTATCACTCATTATACCTTTAGGCTTATATACACCTCTTACTCTTATTTCATCACCTCTATCCATTGATTATTTACCTCTCTTTCATGTTATTCACACATTATCCCTCACTAGGCTACAAGCTTCAATAACCTAAACACATTAATTCCTCTTCCCTACTTCTTGTCTACATGCTCATACCATACATAGCTTCATTGAATATATTTGACTTCCAACTCAATGTACTTTCAACGTCAAATTCAAATAATGTGATGAATAATTTGCCTAGGCTAAGCTTTACATTTATTTAATTACACTGCATTGGTTGAATGCCTCTTTCTATGTAATTATTCTACATAGGTTCTCATAATGAGGTTTCAAGAATATATGCTTTGTACTTATTTTCCTTACTATAGAATATATTTTTCTAAGGCAGCCTAATGCAACAAGGTTCTAAGAGCATATGTTTTATCCTTGTTTTATGTTCTATAGGACAGCTGCTAGTAATGTAATGGTTAAAGTTATAAGATAAGATTTTTTGGTATCTTTATATTTTGATAGTTGGTGGGGAATACTTTATTATTATTATTATTATTATTGTTGTTGTTGTTGTTGTTGTTGTTGTTGTTGTTGTTGTTGTTGTTGGTGTTGGTGTTGTTATTATTACACTATATCATATTACACTTGATATTATTGATGTTATATTGCTTTAGAATCATATCGTATATTATTGTATTGTTATTGGTTGATATATTCCTACACGTGAAGCTTCTTCTAGGAATATATTATGTCTGCTAAAGTTTTAAAAAATGTTCAGTTATAGAGATTGAGTAATGATTTTTATTTCAGTTATTTTAAAACTTGAGTAGACATCATAAAGGGGTCAACATAGTCCTACAAAGGATTGGGTTTACACATTTATGATGTTAAGGTGGAAATCTTATTACTAAAGTTCTGGTTTAGTTGTGCATTTAAACTTATACCCTTGTTTTACAAAGAAGAAATTATATTGGCTTAATATTGAGCCTGTAGCTGTATGGGTTTTATCATATTGACCAATAATACACTTTTAAGGTTCCTCCATGAGAAGAGGTGAATTTTAGATGTTTTTAAATCAATATTTCATTCTGAAAATTTACAAAATATTATCTTGCTTTAGTTGCAGCCTTCATTCAAGAACGAATGGTTTTAAATGATTTTTTAAGTATGAAGAGAAAAAACAAGATTATAAGGAAGCATTGTGATTCACTTCCTCTTAAAATACAATACTAAAAGATAATGAATCAAATTACCTGCAATCTTGTTTAGAAAGTTTCAAAGCCTTATTTTATTTTTGTCCTATTGAGTTCATGAACTACTTGTTTGGTAAATCCACTATTTTTATACACAGTCTAGAATGTTTAAGTGTGAGAGGAATTTAAGGGTTGATTTAAGACTCTCACTCCCAAAATTATTTCCAGGCATTATATCTCTATTTATTACTTAAGACTCATGACTTTTTTGAAGGCCATAAGTAGAGTTGTATGGTTGTCTACTGTTTAACAATCTAGTATATGATTTTAGGTGTGGGAAAAAGAAAGATAGTTATAACCTTGCTTAATTAACCTAAAATATTTTTTAGACTTGTGGCAAATGAATTGAGCATGGAAACCTACTTGTGCTTCACTTCGTTCTTGATAGAAATGGTTATAACTGTGTGTGATCTTTTAGTTAGAATATCATAGTGAATATTTCAATCTGATAAGAATAACATTATATGCTCAAACCATTGGTAAGATGGTACTAAGTAAGAAGAACCACTTGGCAATATTTTCTTAGAAATATAGAACTCATAAAATAATTGGTTTGGTATTCTTGTCATTGGTTGTAAAAATGTATAAATCTTATAAACTACACTTGATTTTTTGTGTTTGATTTCTGTGAATCCTATTTAATGACTCTCAAGAATATTTATTATGAATCATTTAAATTATAGGAATTGAATTATGTTCATAAATGTGTTCTCTCTTAATTTATGTCATTTTTAGAAAGAGGATATGGTATTAAGTTATTGATGACAAAGAAATTATGGGTTTTGTGTACATCAAGTATTGGATTTAATGTTTCATGAATACATTTTAATCAAATAAAGGTAATGTAAGTATCTACGCACTTTGTTGAAGTATGTACAACAAATATTAGAAATATTTAGGAGTTGAAAGTGCAGATGTATTTATTTTTAAAACATAATAAGCAATAAATACAATGGATGTAATTCATGTTATATTATTGATATAAATTTGATGAAATAATTGAATAAGTCAAAGGTACATTTGAGTAATAAAAACATAGAAATAAATGGTTATAATGGGCATGTCACATTAGATAATCATTAAAAAGTCTAATGGAATAATTGAAGAAAGTGAAAGAGTGTGCCAAGATCTATGAATAGCATTCAAGCAACAATGTCAATTACTATAGAGAGAGCTCCAAAATTCTAAGAGAGGGAAAAATAATGCATTCAATGGAATGATTGTAATAATGAGTGAGTAACCTTCCAAAAAGGAATAGTGGGGTACGTATAGGGAAAATTAGGGAAACATGAGGAACCCACTTATTTTCCTAATTAACTAATTAAAGTTAAATATAATTAGCCTATGGACCCTTTATAACTAACCTAAGGAATCTTAAATAACATAGAATGGTTATACGGTCATGTAGGCAAAACCCAATGGGAAAATCACTACACTAAGACCCCCACCTTAAGCGTAGCTTAGGTGAGATGAGAATTAGGTCCTAGCATTGAAATCTTGATAAGGTACCCAAGTACATAGTGATGAACCTCCATAAGAGGAAGAAGAAAGTGGAGCAGCCCTAACCCCAATGAGAGCTTGCAGATGAACAAATTTACTCTCTATGAAGGGTTTGGTGAGAATATCTATAATTTTCTCTGATATTGGATAGTATCGAATATTAATAACTTATTCATTGATAAGATCCTTGATGAAATGCATGTGAATCTCTATGTGCTTGGTCCTTTGATGGAGAACTAGATTCCTAAAATTTGGATAGTGCTTTGGTTGTCATAGTAGATGATTATTGGATTATGAAATTGGGCATCAAAATTAGTTAGAATCCCCTAAATCTAGATTGCTTCAGTGGTGGCATTGATATCGCCTTTGTATTCTACCTCTGTAGATGATAAATCAATTACATGTTATTTCTTACTTGACCAGCTTATTGGACCTGAACCAAGTGAGAAACTATACCCTAAAGTAGACTTTCAACTCTAAATATCTCCAGCCCAATCTGAATCTATGTATCCAATCAAATCAACCTCTATTCATGCTCCATAGTGTATCCCATAGTTTTGCAAACCTTGAATGTAGTGAAGAATCTACTTTGCTACTTTTTAGTGTAACTCATGTGTCTCCTACATAAATCAGGAGACTAAACCAACTTCATAGGATATGTCAAGTCTATTTTTTTGTGAGATAGATAACACTACCCATGAGTTTCCAATATAGAGTTACATCAATAAGTGGTGTAAGACAATTAGCCTCAAGCTTCACACTAGACAAGAAGGGAGTAGGATCTAGTTTACAATCAGCCATGTTAAACCTCGTAATCAAATCAATAGAATACTTGGATTACGATAAAGTTATCCCATAATTTGATTGAATGATTTAAATCCCAAGAAATTAGTATAGCAATCCCATGTCTGTCATTAAAAATTTGTCTAAAAGTGTAGTTTTCATTGCTAAGATGGATGATCATGAGTTCCCTATAATCATTAAGTCATCTACATAGAGAACTAGGATCAATAGAGAATCATCTTATTACAATATGTAGACATTCAAATCTGAGTGGAATTTAATAAACCCAATTTTGGGGAGAAATAAGTTGATCTTGGCATACCATGCCCCAGGGGCATGTATGAGTCCATAGATAGATTTTTTAAGTTTATAGACTAAGGATGTATCTTCAATAAATCCTTCTGGTTGCTCTATATATATATATATCTCTTATTTGAGGTCACCATGTATAAAATCACTCTTTACATTCATTTGGTGAACATCCCACCAATGTGCAGTTGTGATAGATAGAGTGAGTCTTATAGAAATCATCTTGGCTACATGAGCAAATGTCTTAGTGTAGTCTATGTAAGGCACCTGTGAAAACCCCTTTACAACTAGATGAGATTTGTACTTATCAAATGACCCATCTACACCATACTTGGTTTGATAAACCCATTTGTAGTGGATTAATTTTCTTCCTTTCAAAAGAGGGACCAAGTCCCATGCTTTGTTCTTGATTAAGGAACTGTACTCTTCCTACATAGCAAAATCCCAATCTAGAATGTCAAATGACTCATGAAAGGTTTTTGGATCTGAAGTAATGCCCAAGTAAGCATGTGATGTCCCCTAAAATTTTGATCATGTCTACCTTGTATCTGATGGATTTCTAACCCATCCTCTAGCACTTTGAAGTGTCTGTCTAGCCCAAATAAGACCAGAATTATATGAGATTTGAGAATCAAGAGGTGAGTCCTCAACATCTATAGTGTGAGTGTGAGATGGAGGAGGATAATCCTCCTCATTTCTCTCATTTATTGAACTTGAATAAGAATAAGAAGAAGAGTCATTCTCATCATCAGGAGGATCTTCAAGTGTATCTATGTCACTGTCTGAAGTGGAATCAATGTCTAGTGAGACTTTTGAAGAGTCTAGATTGCTAGGATAGTGTTCAAGTGGGCCCTCATGAAACTTGACACTCCTTTTAATGAAAAACTCATGAGTTTTATAATAGATAATCCTATATCCCTTAAAACCCTCTACATACCCCACAAAGATGCAAGACTGACTCTGAGGATACATTGCCTTGCATTTCTTCTTGGGAACATGGGTCATTGCTAGTGATCCAAACACTCAAAAGTGATCAAATATGATATTTTTACCATCCCAAGCTTCAAAAAGAGTGATTCCCTCCAAGGCTTTTTGTGGAACTTAGTTCTGAATGTGGCACGCATAGTTGATTTCTTTACCCCAATACTGAGGAGCAATAGACTTTGATTGAAGCATGTAATTTTCCATTTCCTTCAAGGTATGATTCTAGCATTCAACCACACCATTCTACTGAGGACCGTATGTAACTATTTTTTGCATCATAATCCCCTCTAATTTGTAAAACTACTCAAAACTATTGTTGACATACTCCTTTCCACTGTCAGTCCTTAAGATTTTAATGGAACATTCTTACTACTTCTCCACAAGTGCCTTGAAGTCCTTAAAGTGATCAAAGACCTTAGACTTATTTTTGAGACAAAACACCTAGGTGTACCTCAAAAATTCATCAATTAATGTGAGCATGTGTCTTGTCTTATTGAACAAAGGTTTTGGAAATGGTCATGATAAGTCATTGTGGACTATCTCTAGCTTTTGTTCAGCTCTCCTTGATTTGCCCTTGTCATGTTTCTCTTCTAGATGCTTACCAAGAATGAATCCATTACATAGGCCATCTAATAATTTGACTTTAGGCAATCCTAAAATCATGTCTTGATGACTGAGTTACTCTAGGTAATGGTAGTTTAAATGGCCAAAATGTTCATGCCATAGTTTGATTAATCCATCTGCATGAGTAAATAGTGTAGTTGAGGGTTGATATAGGGAAAAATGTGAGAAGGTATATAGCTTGGATTGATGATTGGCCTTCCCATAAGCCATTGCAATGTCACTATGTAGCTCCTTGATGACCACTGAATCAGGTGTGAACTCAACTCACTTCCATGCATCTATGTGAGTGATTTGATATACTAATAAAAGATTGGTAGATAGTAAAGGAACACAATGAACATCATTGAAGGTCATATCACTTAATTCTATCAATATTTTACTGCTGACTTCTACTGAAGTGTCATCACCCATGAGAATTGAAGGCATAAAACATGGCTCTACTTCTAAAAATAGATCCTCTGAGGAGGCCATGTGATAGGAAGCACCTGAGTCAATAACCCAAGTCAAAGGTTGAGAATCTAATGCAACAAGTTCCTTGCCCTTATTTTTACCCTTTTTCTATCTTTTTCCTTTGTAGAATCTAGTATGGACATAAATGAGATGAGGATTTAGTGACACTGATGTTTTTCTTCTCAAGCATCTTAGTCAAGGTGTCAATCTTCTTTTTCATGCACTAAGATTCATCGTGTCCAATTTTATTGCAAAATTTTCATTTGAGTTTATATTTATTAGGTTTCCCACTTGAATATGACTCATTTGATGATGCCTTTGGCTTGGCATCTAATTTATTATTATTCGTGTGCTCATGATCAGGTTTAGACTATTTTTTCTCATATTTGCCACTGTTAAAAGCCTTCTTCTTATCTTGATTGATAATCAAGGCATGTGATTTTGAAGACTTTAGTGTACCCATTTGAACAAAATTTTCTTTCTCCCAAGTCAGATCAACAACAAACTCATCAAATGATGTCATTTTCCAAGTGGATCTAAGTACATGTTTGGTAGCATGAAATGTAGAGATGAAAATTGAATAGTCATGACCCAGTTTTGCAAGCATAAATAGAATCAACTGGTCATCTATTTTCTCAATACCACATTGTTTCAATTATAGTCTAAATTATTTAAACTTTGTAAAGAAGTCTTTTAGGGTGTCATAATCACTTGGGCTCAATGTGATGAGCTCATTCTCTAGCTTATGACCCTTCATGATGTCCTACACTCCAAAAATCTTGTCCAAGATTTTTTAGACTTCATTTAGAGTTTTTATAGCTTCAACATGAAATAGGAGGCTAGGAGACATTAACAGGCATAGAAATCCAGAAGAATACATAAGCCTTGTCACATTTTTTGTACCACTTAACCTTTTCTACATCTATAGATGGCTCAGTTTCCTTGCCCATAGTAATCTGATAGAGTCCTTTACCTCTCAAAGCAACTTATATTTTAGACTTCCATTATAGATAGTTAAATGGTATGAGTGGTTTCATGTTTAGATCTATTAGTGCAAATTATAATGAGATAAATTGTAGAATTTAAATGAAATTTAAAAAAATATAAATCACACAATACAAGTACCTCTTGAACTAGTAAGAATACCCCCTATGAATCTACAATGCACACACACTCAGTATTGGACATCGAGCATAGCTGAGAATGCATATATGAGAAATCAGTATGAGAAAGCATGAGAGGGATATCAAGCATAGCTGATTATGCATCCAAGAGGAAAGGAACAAATGTTTGAAGAGAGTTTTAAGCTATTATACCAAGTGAAAAATGGATGTTACAAAAGTCATAAAATAATATCACCAATGCGTAGAGCTTGGAAAATATGTACTTTCAAAAAAATGGCACCCAAAAAAGAGATACAAATTGATAGTTATAGCACTTATTGGTCCTTACTCCCACATATTCATAGACTCTTTCCAAAAATGGAAATATTTTTCCAAACTTGAAACAACTTGTTTTTTTCATCTAAAAATCCAAAAATGGAAACAACTTCACTCTATTTCTTCTTTACCTTTCACCTAAAATTTGATGCCCTCCTAAACGTCACTTAGGGTTTCAACACTAATTTAATTTAGGTTATTGCAACTAATTTACTTTAAAATTAAGAAGTAATTGACCCTATAAAATCCAAATAGGTCTTCCTAGTGCTATTCAGGTTCTTACAACTGCATTACTTTAGGTTCTTAAAATTGTATTACTTCATATTATTACAACTACTTAACTTTTAATAAGTAATAATTAATTTACCTTTGAAAACCTAATTACTTCTTCGTATATTCTTTTGAGTTCTTTTAATAACTTTACTTTGAGGTTTCAAATAGCTACAACTTTAAAAAGTAAATGAGTAGTCAACCTTGGAAGAATAGATTACTTCTTGGTAGTGTATTTTGGGGTTGTGAAGTCTAACTGTTGAAGCCTAATTAATTATAAGTAATTACCTTGTAGAAGCTTGATTACTTCCAAGTAGTTACCCTAGAGAATCCAGATTACTTCTTGCAGTGTATTTTGGGTTTTTTGGATTGCTTTACTTAACTTCAAGAATTTGAAGTAAAGCAACTCAAAAAACCTGATTTGGTCTATGATCAAGTTATTGGGGTTGAGAAGGCCAATTAATTCTAGTTGTGACATTGGAGAAGATCTATTACTTCCAAGTAGTGTAATTTGAGTTCCTTGGATTGCTTTACTTAACTTCACAAATTGGAAGTAAAGTAATGCCAAAAACCTAATTTTGTCTGCAAGTAAGTTGTGGCACTCCAAAAATTTGATTTGGTCTAGAATCAAGTAATTACCTTTTGAGAACCTAAATTGGTTTATGGAGAGTAAACTAAGGTTTACAGGATTGATTACTTCATCTGTATAGATGTTCAACTAGATGGAAGAAATTGACTTTTAGCAAAATCTACAAACTTTCTCAAAAATCTAAAAGCAACCCATTTTAAATCTCAAAAAACCCAAAAAAATATACAAATGGATTTTTCATCAAAGGCATTCTAATATTAGTTTTAATTTAGATTAATAAAACACCTCCAAGGTCAAAAATGGCGACTAAGATAGAAGAAAAAATCATAGCAAGGTAAATGCATGGAGGATCTTACTAGGGAGTCAGATGCATGAGGCTATCAAGAAGGCTCTGATACCATGAAATAGTTTGGTAAGATCTCTGAATAGCATTCAAACAATAATGTCAATTCCTGTAGAGAGAGAACCAAAATTCCAAGAGAAGGAAAAATAATGCATTCGATTGATTGATTGTAATAATGAGTGAGTAACCTTCCAATAAGGAATAGTGGGGTACATATAGAGAAAATTAGGAAAACATGTAGAACCCCCTAATTTTCCTAATTAAATAATTAAATTTAAATATAACTATCCTATGGACCCTTTATAACTAACCTAAGGAATCTTAAATAACATAGAATGGCCATATGGCCGTGTAGGCAAAACCCAATCGAAAAAAGCACTACACTAACAAAAAGTGATGGGTGTATTTCATGGTTGGATAGAAATATTATGAAAAAATAAATGAATTGAATAAGTTAAAAGTTGATACAAATAAACTTTTTCACTATCTACTCTCTGACTCTGACACCTACAACTTACTCTGTACATACAACCTCTCTTTTATGTCTTCTCCTCAATATCAACTCTTTCTTAAGGTTTGATGACATTATCTTTCTATGGTTTCATGAATCAACTTATTTAATGCTTTTAATAGTCTTTAAAACCTATAAAATTATCATATTTGTCTATTTACTTTCTTCTATTCACCTTCTTATACCTATTCATGCAATCTTCTTCATTGGCCTTTACTATGCTTCAATATTTAAGATCCAAAACACTCTCAATACTTATTGGTTATTTTTGTATTACTTTCATATGTAATTCATAATCCTCCTTGGTCATAACTACCATGTTTGATCTTGATCCTAATCCTCTTTCTTAATCTAAACTTCCTTATGTAACTCTGCTCCTTTTACACTCTTCTTGTAGCCTTTATTTTGCCTTTTTTGACTTGTATGTATAGGTGCCATCTAGTTTTTACACCCTCTAATGTCTTACACTTATCCATGAAATTTCATACCTTAACTCCTTTCCTAGATACTCCTTTCAACACCTACACAGACCTAATTAGGTCTCTTAGCACCACTTGTACACACAATCACTTAGATGTAGTATGTGCAATCCCCTAAAAGGTTAAAACCTTATTAATCACCTTACCCATTCCAAGATCTATAATAATACCAATTTTTGTATATTTTCATTGGTTACAAAAAAATATATTCCATTTTTTGTCTTCTAACCCTAGTATAGTGTTTTCTGAGTCTTTGATAGGCCCAAGAGGGCTCAAAATATTCCTAACAAATTTTGTGAAACTATCAAAACTTATAAATGCCTAAAACAAATATTTTATACCTATTCTTCATGATTTGAAAAATTAAACCTTTTTTGTTTACTTCCTAGTCACATTCAAACATTGAATTTTACAAGACATAGTTTTCACAGTTTGCATGTGTGAACCAGAATAGGGATAATTGTACATTTAACCAACCAAAAGTTATTTTAATGCTTCTCCAAAGTTATCCTCCATATATTTAACATTATTCTCTATATTTATATCATAAAAAACTATAAACTATTCATTATTCCATCATCCAATAAATTTTCTCGACTCTATCTTGTAAATAGGGTGTGTACTCAACATAGTTATATGGACACTAAATGATTATTAGAATCAAATACAAATCCACAAACTTAAATGATAACTTATAAAATTAAAAAAATGAATATCATTCAAATGCCTTCTACCCTACACTTTAAGTGTATTCTTACTCCACAAGACTGTAGTTTCAATGAACCAACATAGGACTTTAATCACAGACCTACAGACACCATTTTTGACCACTTCAAATCACAAAATACTATATGAAAGGTCATAAGGTTTCTAATGTGTCATAATTATTCACATAATAAGGTCAATACAAGATGTAATAATATATGTATATTTAAAATATGCTAACTTTATTGATTCTTTCTCTTCACACAAGTAACACTAGCAACAGGGGTAGATTATGGGGTCTGTTCTTTTTCTTCATTCCATATCATATCCCTCAAGACCTTTGCCTCTTTCCAAGACTTATAACTTCCTACTCTTACTTTATACCTATACATATATCACATACTTTAATACAAAAATCATTACATTACATGGGAAATTACCTTCCTATATAACTAACTTTGATGTGTTTGTTTTATGATTAAAAGGGTGACATGAATTTCTTAACTCTATTTAAAGACTATTCACTATGGTATAAGAGAAAGAATACATAATGTGTATAAGAAAGATTGAATGGAAAGTAAATTTGAAGTGTGTGTGTAACTAGTAAATATTTTTCAATAGGTCTTTAAAAATATTTAAACATGATCCATTGTTCTTTGATAATTATTTTTTGTGGAGGTTAGACATAGACCTATGTTGTCTATATGTAGTAATATGGAATGTTAAGTGTGTATACTTGAGAGGAAGAAAATATATTAATGGAGTGGAAATTAAAAAATGTGTATAATTAGTTATATTTATAATATTCTTAGGGTTCTTATCATGACTAAATGTGTTTTGTACACATAAGGCTTTCATAAAGAATACACCAAGCCTGTAGATGCTTATAACCCTGACATAGTCAAACTGTGAACAAAGAGGATTGGAAAAACAAAGTTGTCAAAGAGGATTTAGACCATTGGATGAGGCTCATAGTGTTTATATGATTTTAATTAAAACCTCAAAGTGTTTTTAAACCCTTCAATAAATCCAAAATGTCATTCTATCCCCATTTCAAGTGCCTACAATTATGTTGTAGTCCCACAGTCAATAGAAAATCTTGAAAACATTTGTAACAATGTGTCATAACACCTAAGATTCAATTGGGAATGATGTTTTAAGTTGTAACAGAGGTTAATTAACCTTTGGAAGGTTTTGAAACCCATTTAGGATCATGGTAGAATAATGTTTCCCTTCTCAGGCACTTGCAGACAAAGGAAACCCTGTCTTAGGGCTTTGAGACATTATTTGCTTTTCTAGGAGAATGAACTGATGAAAAACATTGAAAATTGGTGAAAATTTGGGAATACATGTTTTTAACATATTTTATATCTTTTGATTTGTTTTAGTACATATATGTACATTTTGAGAGGATTGTGTAACAAACATGGCATAAGAGACCTTAGATAGCTAAGTAGTGTGTAAAATGTGCCTAGGAAAGTGGTTTAGTGGAAACATTGGAGCATGAAACTTTGTGAAAGATAAGAAAGAGATATAGGGTATTTTAAAATGTGATTATTTTTACAACATGGCATTGTATCTATCTGTACAATGTGAATTAGCCTAAAAAAGGCTACTAAAGGAGCCTATCATAGTGAGAAAAGGGTAAATGGTGAGGAGGTTGTCTTGAGAAGTTTGATGGGTTAAATAGAAGTTAAAAGAGAACTATATTGATAATTATAATGGGGTAAGATTAATTCATAGGGTTAAGTAAACCTAAGACTTGTATGAACCCAAGTTTCCATTAAGTTAAGGACAAGAAAGAGTAAACTTAAGAAGAACTATCACGTAAATAGAGAAAGATTTAGTAAGGAGTTGAGGATTGGTTGTCACAATGAAAAAAAAGTGAGGAGATGTAGGTGATTGATTGGATTATCATAAATAAAGGATATATCATGAGGAAACAACATAGAAAAAAGCAAGAATAGAGATCTTGAGTGGCATCAAGAAGGTTTCATTACATGATAGAGCCAAGTATGAGTTTTGGTAGAGGTAATATGTTTGTTCCTATTTTAATACATTAGTTTCAAGTATGAATGGACCTCTACATCAAATATTGTCTTTATCAAGTTGATGGCATCTTCTCATTCCTCTTATCAATAACCCTACCTATGGAAGACATTGAGATCTACATATGAATATGTGTAAAAAATTAGACCCTACCTTCAACATTATTATCCTCATTTATCATCATTAATATCTTTGAATGAATTAGTGAATCTAATAGCATCCCCTATGTTCAAAATACTTCAATAATGGCTCTTTTGACTCCATTTGTCCTATTTATAAAGTCATCTTGTATATGGTGTTTGACCACTGGATACAAACATTAACTTTTAAATTTTTCATAGTTATTTATCTCCTCACTGACCCATTAATGCTACTTGAGTGGCATCACTATGTTCTTGACCCCTTCATTCTCTTCTTTACCCTCCAAATAGTGTTTCTTGATAGGGATTAGTAAGGTATACAAAACTTTCCACTCTATTTTATCTCTCCTTGAACACCTTCACCACTTCTAATATTTTTCATCACTTTCTATACTTCTCTTCTAACTCCCTCTTAAATTCCAAGAATTTTGATAGGTTATAACAAAAGATATATAAGGTTTTCTATACTATAGGATCTCATCATAGAACAAAGGTTAAGAGCACTATGATTGGCCTCATTGGAGTTTGACAACATTTCAAGGATTTAAATCACCCTTAAAGGGTATTCCCTACATATATACATCCTTTAAAACAATTATTTCTTTTCCAAAATTCTTTTAACATCTTCAAAATCCATTAATATAGAATTTTGGTGCCTAAACAGGACTATGTAAGGATTTCCTTGGATTATTACACTTTTAATTATCATATAAGACTACATAGAGGTCAATATCATCATGAATACACTACTTATGATAATCATACCTCAAACACTTAAAAAACACATTCATAATCATCTACTCTATTTATTTACTGATCAAAGAAGACTGATACAACACAAAATTACTATTGATTGAGACTATCAACTGAAAGTTCTAAATTGATTGTTCATTCTTCCACTTAACAAAAATTTATCTCAATGTTCTTTACCTATCTTTAAATCACAAGTCATTCCTTAATATATCCTATTCATAGTCATAACTATTCATCTACTAATTAACATCAAAGCATGACAAATTATCCAAAAATATAGTACTCACAAGGTAATATTGGGTCTCAATCACTTTTTATTCCTTAAAACTCCTTTTCATACATAAAAACATCCTTCAAGACATATTTACATATTGAAAAACATTGATAATATATACAATGGTGTTTACAAAGATTATATTACATAAGTCTTCTCAAGAATTCCTCTTGAGAATGCTCTTGAACCATATTCAAATGAATAATAATCTGTATATTTATAGCATTTTCATCCTCCTAGGCTTGTGGTTCAATCTACATCTTGAAGAAACTAACCTTCATTAAATTGATATGGTCTTAGATTGATCTAATAATCTCCCTTATCTTCTCTTTTATCTTCTCAACCCAATAAACTTACCTTATTTGCCCTCTTTCAATGGAAGCCTCATCCTTGGATAAAGTGATGAGGTGTAGCATCTTCTAGATGTTTTTAAAAAATGTTTACAATAGGCATTTACCTTGGTGACTCCTTTATGACTTTTATAACTAGTCAAGATATTTACAAGTCTCTTTTCAAAATTTTAATTTTCAAATAAAGAATTTTGGAGGGAAACTTGGAATGTTTCATATAATTCCAGGTTGTGACTTCTTAACTACTAAAACATCATTCTATCACCTATTCATGATTTTATATGCTCCCTGGGACCTTATTATGTTTACCAAGCATTTTGCCTTGTGACAAGGCTTATTTGACTTACATAGTTTTATATTTAAAATATGTACATGAGGGTGTTGATGCTCCTCCATAACATATCTACATATTTTATTATTAATAGAGGTTGCGATATTTATACAACATCCAATAGTATCATTTTTAGAGTGGAAAAAAATTACATGGTAGGTAAGATAAGTATAGTAGATTATACCCAATCAAGGGAAGTAGTTGGAGGGAACATTCTCCAAAAGGTAGAAAGGGTGATACCAATTTGGAAAATGATATTAAAATTCATTATAACTAGAAGGATAAGTAGATTGAATCAATAATTGATTAATCACTAAGTATATTAATTGACAATATCTATAAGGTCTTAAAGAGGTCTGAGGGTTTTTTGGTGTTTTCCCCACATCTCATCAACTCCTTCAATGATTTTAGTTCATGTACAATCATAAACAAAGAATCCATAATGCAAAATTGCATAATCCTTAGTACACCTAAGGCTGAGTAAGAAGGTTTTGTAAGACTATTACTATTATACCAGTACACCTGAACCTCCCAAAGTGATTTCCATCAAAATATATACTCTCCACAATGGTTGTCTCAAAAAATAAAGAAATACTTGAACAACTATCAACTTTTACCTATCAACCTTGACTGTGTTTGACCAAAATCACTATTAGTTAGATTATGTGGGATTTTTATGGAGACCTTACATTAAATATTATTGATTGATTTAATTTTGAGCATCCATATATTTTGTTTTCATTAAATTAAGGCTTCCTAATACTTTCACTCTCCTTTATAATTAAAAATTTTCCTCTACCTTGTTCTCTTTTCTCCATTCTTTTGATAGTTTGAATTGCCTATTTGGTGGATATAACAATATAGATATATAACTAATGTCCTCCAGGATAAAAGACCTAAAAATAAGTCTTAAATGTGGATTTTCCATAAGAATTATGATCTCAGGTCTATGACTATACAAAAACCCTGTTTAAGGTTTTAGGGAGAAAGGAAACACTATAACTTCATTTATATCTATCCAAAAAGATTGAAATTTCTAAGGGAGTTAGGAACATGTGATTTCAAGATGATGGAGGTATAATTAAGCTAATAAATTACATATATAGGTAGTTATTGAGGTTTTAAGGTCTGAAGACTATAAGATCATTGCCAAAACATTGATAAAAACTACTTTGGATTTGTTAAGGTGTTGAGAGGTGGTATGAAGATGTAGATAGGTGTTTATTAGATAGATAAAATGGTTTTAAAGTTTATGAGATTTATTTCAATGTTTATAGGTGTTTAAATAATAAGATATAAATAAGGATTAGTGACTAGGTCTGCCAATAGTTATAGGAAATCATGTTTCATGAAACTTAAAGGACAAGAGTAGATTAGAAATCTGTAAAAAAAAAATTGCAAAAGATCATAGTATATTTTAAGGTGTCAAAATTCAATGACATATCTATGTTATAGCTTTAAGAATTTTATTTGGATCAAAAAGACTAAAACAAGATAGAATTATGAGTTTTGGCCCAAGATGGATTGTAAAGTGTTTGAAGGCTTGTGATATAGAGTAAGGATTTTAATTGAAAGGATTAGAACATGCTTATTATTATGTATAAAATTAATATGGATAACTGAATTCACTACACATTTAATAGGATTATTATAACCAAATGAAGATTATTTATCTCCTTTTTAGTGTAATTATGTGTCTACTTGTGAATACTTCTCATGATTGGTCATTAAGTTTTTCTATCTAAATGGATACAAGTAAGCCTAGAAACTAAAGAGACAGTTCCAAAAAAATCATGGATGGAATATCCAAGACACCACTAAGTTCTAAAATCATGGCATATCCATATTGAGGTGAGTTGGTGTTTTGAGATTTAAGGCTTCTATGGCTTCCATAGTCCATAATATAAGACAAACATTTCTATAAAAACCTATTTCAAAGTTTAATATCAGACTCTCTAATCCACTATAAGGATGGAGTTATGATAATATTGGAGAAAAAAGTTGAAAATTAATTGGTGTCCACCAAAGAGAAACATAAAACAAAAACATAAGCAGTTGAAGTTTCATCTAGAACTTCACCCCTAGAACAAGAAATGGAAGAATAAAAATTAGAGTATGCCTTATGCTGAGGGGAATGAGGTGAATTAAAATTTAGAGACAAAAGAGAAACTTGCAAGTGTTTCAATGTCAAAAAATTTGTTGATGAAAAAAATGAACTTGATGATAAAATTATTTGTTTTGTTATTTTAAGCTTGCTAGTTGAAGCAAAATGAAACCATCTATTGTTTCCCAATGTTTATAGTGACTAGGGTATTGATACTTATTCCTCAAATCATCTCATTCTTCCAAATTATATTGTTATGAAAAGGCATGATGATCTTATATTCTATTGTTATGTCATGTGACCAAATATTGTAACTATATAAAGAGGTTAATTTCACCTTACTCATTTTATTATTAATATAATGACCATTTTTATATTTCATGGCTTCATAGTTTCTGATGTGACTCACTGTAAGTCATGAACTTGCATTGGGAGATAAAAAGTAATATTGTAACTTCTTTAAGTGGATAATAAATATGAGATCAATTTTTTTAGACATAGTATGATGTTCTACAATGTATGAAATTTAAGATTAAAGTTATCATGCACATCATGTACTAGTAGTATATTAATACCATTCTACATCATATGCATGTGCAGATGTAGCATAATGTGAGTGAAATAGAACTCTGAATAGTATCGTTATTTACACCTTATGATCTAATTCTAGGTTTTTTTATTGAGCAGACCCTTAGTACCTTAGCCAAGTGTAGTGATATATATATATATATATATATATATATGGACAAAGAACCTAGTTTGAAGTACATAGGTACTAGAGCACTTATAGATGTCAAAATTCATGCAATAATGCAATGTGTACTAGCCTAGCATTAACATGTTATCTTTCAACAACTCAAGTATAAGAGAGAAGACCTCATTTACTCCATCAAAACAATATTTTGATAAAAAAAACTTAACAATATATCCATGCATAATTTGGTAGATAATCAAGTGACAAAATTATAGTTGTAAACACCTTGGTCAAGGTGCAATCTAATAAATTTTATAGAAAAATTAAGCACTTAACTCGTAGTTGACCTGTAGCATGGTATGTTTATGGAAAAATTAAACATGTTATGACAAAGATAGATCTAATGTTAATAAAACATAGTATCACAGTTTCATATTTTTAGCATAAGAAAACCAATATAATATATTAACACCAAAAAACTTTTCAACATCAAAATATATTAAAATTTATTAATTAATAGTTCAAAGTTACAAAGTCTAAAAAAAATTAATATAATATATTAATATAGAAATCATGGTTACATTGGCTTCTCTAAGCATTGGATTTTTAACCTTAGAATTCTAAATACATGCATATATAAATTGGAATGATGTCACTAATTGCTGAAAAATAGAGGGTAAAATAGTATATTCTCATTTATTATAATTATTGTATACTCCCATCAACATAGAGTGTATGAATAGTATAATCATTCAATTCTACTGATGCAAAGTAATCTTGCATAAAATTAGTCCTAATATTCCTTAATTTCTAATGTTTTAGGGTAAACACAATCCTTGCAAATCATGATAATTTCCCATTGCTTTACAACCTAACAAATAATGATAATAGTTATTTGCACATTGGCTATATAATAAACA
This sequence comes from Torreya grandis, assembly GCA_037957365.1. Classification (NCBI taxonomy): domain Eukaryota; kingdom Viridiplantae; phylum Streptophyta; class Pinopsida; order Cupressales; family Taxaceae; genus Torreya; species Torreya grandis. Next base: position 188,869 of record JARHVA010002988.1, read on the forward strand.
TTTGAATTCATATTCAAAATTAATATATGTAAAAAAAATAACATAACTTACCTTTTCCATTATGTAAAAATATGAAGTCATTGAGTTCTCTCTATTTCAATATGTTGTCTTACTTTAAATAATGTCCAATTTTTTCCCATTGATAATGTTTCTAAATTCACACCATTCATCATAACAGAAAATGATATTTTTGGAGAATGTGTTCCATCATTGTCATCTTGGTCATTTTGGATCCATATCCATTGATCTGATTGATGAACATATCTCCACCTTTGAAATTGAAATGACATGTATAAAACTTGCCTTGAAATACAATACCTAAAACATTGATGAACAACATTCATAGAGAAATTATAAAATATCATAAAATATTATTATAATTTTTTTGAAAAATGAGTGTAGAAATTTTTACTTGAAGGAAATTGTATCATGAGACAATCTACATTCTCTTTTTTCTTCATTTTTAAATTGTACTCTTTTATCCTAATCAAATTAAAACAAATATTCTATTAATCTATCAGATGATGATGAAGTAGCATATGTTTTGTTGGTTCTTAGAATAGACATCTCATCCTTAAACATATGAAAAAAAATTCCCATATGCATAAATAAATTGATATGTACATAATTTCCTCCTCTCAAATTCATACCTGCTTGCACCTCTTCAAAAAAATTGTAGTGATAAGAAGTTATGGTTGAAAAATCTATAGTTTTCCATGTAACTCAATTAATCATTGGCAAAGAGATCTCTTCCATTTTTTCATGTGATGCACTAGTTTTTTGAAGGACATATGTATATTTATAGAACCATATCCCTTGTTTCATCAACCATGTAGGGTCCTTTCCAACATACATAATTTCTCCAATTTTATAATGAACAACATAGAAGGTACTAGTAAAGCATTAAATTGGCTCCCACTCCTAATTTGAAATGCACAAGCCTATAAGAAAAAAAATGTTGAATCTTTTTTAAAAGCATGGATGAAATTTTTTAATAAGAGAATAATATATCTAATAAATTAAAAGTGGTAAATTTGAAAAAAATATATTATTCCTTACTCATAGTTAGAACCCATTTTTGGGAAGTCCTCCATTTCTACAATTGATTCCTTCAACATCCCTTTCTTATAATAGACATGTGTAATTTTAATTTCTAATATATTTTTATCTCCTTGGCTCATCTTGAAATCTTTGATCATCCCTTTCCAATGGTGTTTGACATTCAAGGAATGTATTCTTCTCACTTTATTTTTTCCATTCTTAGAAGGTTTTATTGTAACCAATGGATTGACAAATAAAGTAATTGGACTCCAATTCCCAACATCATATTTTATATCATAAATGACAACAGGTCTTATCTCATTTTTAGGTCTTTGAAGTGACATTTATCCCTAATAATTAATTATAAGAATAAAATTATATGTTAGGTCAAATTGACAATGAATACCTACCATCCACTGCATAGATCTTTGACAAAAGAAGATAATGACTAAAATTTGTTGGGTCTAAATAACCAAGGTGCTCTATAATAAGTAGTCCCAAATATATGTTGTTATGATATATACTAGCACCCATCAAAGATCCTTAGATAGAAGAATAAATTTTTATGTCATTTTGTTGATAAACTCTTGTGACTTATCCAAATCCCCAACATAGACAAAAAGATCAAATATGAACCAATAGTGCTCCATTTTAGGGACAATGTGAATTTATGTATTTGTTAAATGAAATAGGCTCTATGAACATCATCTAAGGTGTAATTATATATCAAATTTATGTTTTTTTTCACTACTACCCTATTTGTTCCTACTTACTCTCTATATTTTTATGAATAACAAAAAAGGAACTATATATATATATATATATATATATATATATATATATATATATATATATATATATATATATATATATATATATATATATATGCCAATTAATGATTTTGGCATATAAATATAGTTCTTATTAGTGGTGTGATATTTAATATACTAAATATATAAGTGTAAAAATTAATGATTTTTCTTGAAGTAATTTCATGCTTTTATCTGATGTCAAAAGTCTATAGTCAGAACACTAAATAATACAATCCAAAAAAGGCTTTGATTTTGCATAATTTTGTGAATGAAGACTCTAGAAAATTATTGTATAGGTAAGATATACTATTATAGGTGTCATATGAGTACAAAAAAATCATGTATAGGACTTACAATTGGAACTAATCCTCTTTGTAAACTCTCAAGTTTCATAAATCAAGATTTTGTATGCATAGTCTGCCATAAAGGGAAATCTTATGTATTTTTGAATGCATGGGACTTAGTGAATGATTTTTTAAAAGAGAGATATATTAGTATGGAATTTTTAAAAGCTAATAAAAAAGTATTTTTATCTTGGAGATATCCATCTTTTGTCCCTTAAGGACTGTTATAGTAAAAAATACAATCACAATTTAAAATTCTAGAACTAGGCCATGAAAGGTAAATTGGTCATATCTCAAGATTGAACCAAGGAAAAATATAAAACTTAGATAGTTGAGGAATTTATCTGTTAGGAATCCAATGAATCCAATTTAAGGTTCATTGGTTGAGTATCTAAGAAGATATCATCAAAAATCAGACTATGTATTGATAAAATATTGAGGTTTAAACACTGTGTAGTCCAATTTTAATTAGTAAGGAATTTTTAGAAGCTAATAAAAAATTGTTTAGAATTATTTTTGTCTTGGATAAACCATATTTTTTACATTGAGGATTTTTATAGTTAAAAACACAATCATAATTTAAAAGATCAGAACTAGGCCATGAATGGTAAATTGGTCATATCTCAAGATTGAACAAAGAAAAAAAATTGAAATCTTGGACAGCTAAGGGATTTGGATGTCACAAATCCAATGAATCTAATTTTAGGTTGATTAGTTGAGTATTGAGGAAGATATCATCAAAACTCAGACTGTGTATTGATAAAATATTAAGGTTTAAACACTGTGTAATCAAATTTTAAACAATTGAAAATCCATAAAAGAGTAAGGTAAATTATTTTGTGTTTAATAACATGTTTAAGGATGGGTAAATATTTGAATATTAGTAGGAAATGCATAAATTTTTTAAGAGAGTCAACATCAAAATTATGAGGCTTAAGTCCCATAGGAACATTTTACCCCACCAAATAGTCATGGAGATTCAACGCCAACATGTGAGGGAGAACACACATATCAATGCTATGTTGGAATCAATAGTGATAAATTTATGGTTAATATTATAAGCAAGTAATTGTAAAGAATTCAAATTCAACATTATGTGTAAGATCTAGCAACACAAAATTGTGTAAAAATTAGTATTATCTCAATATCGCCAACATGAAGTAGGAAATACATAATTTTTTTAATTTTTTAATAGTTTATGGACAAATTAAGAATAGTGTGTTGGTTTATAGATAAATAGAGAATATTTTGTGGATAATTTGAGAACCTTGGTGATATTTTTATATTATTTGAATTTTTGGTGTTGGCATGATGATCATATGGAGGAGATGTAATTTTGAATATTGTTCATTCTTCAATGAAACCAAGAAGGTCAATGTTCTAAACTACTAGATTTAAATAAATAATAGATAGTTTTTTATTTCTACCATCAAGGTTTTTATGTATTGAATGTTGATTTTGATCACTAAAATTAATAAGGTAGAATTTAGCAGTTGTATCACATAACTACAATAGATGCATGCCACCTTGGAGATAATTCCAAGTGATGGATAAGAATATCCATCAGTCAATTCTAAAGCTCACATTTTGGTGCACATTGGGTTAATGCTAGCAAAGGTTGCATCACATATCATGCAGCCATAATGATTCCCTATTGGAGATAAATATGATGCAGCCATAATGATTCCCTATTAGAGATAAATAAAATTTATAGAATTTACAAGATGTAAGAATTTTCTATGCACCTGCATAAATATGACAAAATTTTGTTTTCACCCGCATAAATATACACAATGTTTTAGAAAAAATTACCTTTTATAGTGGATCAGTGGAAGGAGGAGCTACAAATTTGGAATATCAACTATTATAGACCAACGTTTCTAATTAGCCAAGATTCTACCATGATTACTTGTAGAAGAAGAGATGAAAGCACCAAAAAAATTATGGATGTGAGAACCATATGAAAAAATAAAACTAAGATAATACAAAAGTGATTAAAATAAATAAAACTAAGATAATATAAAAATAATAAGACAAGAAAAAAGTAAAAAGACAAAAAAATTAATTAATTAGAGTGTTTCCAAAAATTATTAAGACAAGAAAAAAAGAAACAATTAACTAAAGTGTTTTTAGACATTTTGAATAGGCAAATGGACACACTTAAACTCATATGGTTAAGTGAATTATTTTTTATTTTAATTAATATATTTGATAAAATAAGAAATAAATTATTATTTTTAGAGTTCTTACAAGGCCCTTTTTAAACACAAATCTCCCTTAATGGTTCTTGCACTATTTATTTGAATCTTCTACACACTTTTATACTTCGATGTTACTTCTTGGAGAAAACTTTAGGTCTTGTGATAGCTTCTTTGATAGATTGACTACTCCTTTTAGTGAGAGATTTTTGGTGTCCCTAGCATCTATTTGATTTTTTGGTGCCTTTTGGATCTATATGATAGATTTATCTGCATCAATAATGAAAACCCTATGATGTATCTCCTATTTTCATATCATCCTTTTATTTTTAATTCTTTTATCCGCCTCACCTAATTCAAAATTAAAGGGGGTATTGTGTATTACTTTTTTAGTTGATATCTTTAAGATGCATCCCACTATTTTTGGCAGATATTCTATGTTGTACTATTATTTTGGTGAGATATTATGGCATGTCTCCTTTTCAGAGCAAACTTTATTTCATTATACATGGGTAGCACATCAAGCCTAATTTTATAACCCATTTTAGAGGTTATCCTCATTTTTTATACACACTCCTTAAGTTGCACTTAAGGAGAGGTGTTAGTGTAAATGTATAATTACACCTTAGTCAGAAAGTTTTATTAGGATAATTTTCCTTGGTTTTCTTATAATCCTCTTTGGAAATGCAACTTTCACCAAAGTCCAATTTTCACACACACATGGAAAATTACACTAAAATTCAAGTTACACACCAACATGGAATTTATGCAACCCTAATATTTATGAAAATTCTTAAATTTATGATTTCATACAGACTACCTATGTTTTTGAGAGCATTAAAGATCTATAAATGAAATAATATCCCCCTCTCATGTGTGGTAGAGTAGAGAGAGCATGTGAAAAATGATAGCTCATTAAAGAGATATGTAATGACATAGAGTTGTTTTTAATCTTATTTTTCTCATAATGTGAAAAATATCATTACATTGTTGCATATGTTTAGTTTGAGTTAGTCTTAGTTTGTTGATACTATGATCAGACTCTGTCCCCTTTTTTAGTGTCCTTAATACAAGGCATACCACCAATGTGATAATGCCTCCTAGGGATGTGGACATGAAATTAATCATGTAACATATAAAATTGTATGATCATTTGAAACTTATGTATTGCATTGTACTCACTCAAATAATACCATGACAAACACGTGTAAAACATGTATATTAAAAACCTCTAATATAGATTTAAAAACATTAAATGTATCAATAGATAAATATATAGGAAAATAAATATTATTTTTGATGTTTTATAATCTTTTTGCATTTTATATATTTTTAAAAATAAGTAGTTACATATAAAAATAATTCCAATGGGTGTATGCAATAAAAACCAATAAAATGTCAATCAATAAAAATATAAGCCAAAGGGCAAATTAGAAAAAAAAAAAAAAAAAAGCAAGGCACAAGGCACAATCAAGAAACATTGTCAAATATGTTAGCCAAAGGGTACAAAACATAAAATTTAAACTATTAGGTAAACCAAGGGAAGTAGTACAATAAAAATATGAATAGGAAGAATCTAAACAACTTACATTTTTCCTTATAACATGGTGTATATTAGGATAGAAAATATCGATATAAATTTTTTTATCAATGAGAAATATGAACAAGTTCTTGGAATGGGATCAATAAACAAGAGATAAGGGCTAATGAAACATAAAAAGAAACAAAAACTAAGTGGATAGAATGATGTCAAAGAATAACAAAAGTAATGTGTTAAGGATCAAATAGATAGAATAAATAAAATAAAATGCAATCAACTCAAGATAGGAAGTCACATGAAATTTATGACATATAAAATAAATACGCTATTATTTTATTTAAAATTATAATAATAAAATGATAACCCTTTACGTATATTAAAATTAATACAATATAATTGACTATAGATTGGTATAATATATATAACTAAATTTATACAAATATGGTAAAACATGCAAGTCTAACAGTATTGCAATAAATAATTACAAGAGGATAAAGAAAGAATTAGCTTATTTATTGCACTTCTTTGATCTATATAGAATAAATATCTGACTTGAAGCTCTATGAAGTGACTATATTCTATTCATTTTTAGATTTGATAAATGATTCTAATTTAGGATATAATCATTAGGATAGAGGTGATACCAATAGTCATTCTAGACCCCTATAGGTTGATTTTGACCCTGTGTAAGTACATTATTTGCAACTCATGATTGTTTTTGGTCTGAGTCAAAATCGGTAAAAAAGAGACATTACCAAGAGTCCATTTTGACCCTGATCAATCAATGCTTACGCTATGATGGTTAGATTATAATTATTTCTTAGATGTTTTTCCTACTTTAGTAATGTTTTTCTCTACCTTCTTATCCTTTTCAATGTGCATGTATATACCTAAAATATCAAACCCTAGTTTTTTACACAAAGACTTGAGATGTCAAATAAGGGGGGTCTATCAAAAAGGATTGAGCTGGACTGACCTAGGTGACTCCTCAGTGAAAGACCAGATGTTGCACTACATTTCTAGTTTTTTTTAGATGGCTTAAACTCAAATGTAGTTTTCTACTTATGTGTGTGTGTGTCAAATGATGAATATTAATCTAGATTCTCTTTATCCTACCTTATTGATGTAGGTGCATATATGTAAGATATTCAATTTTTTAATTTTTGATATTGTATAGGTATAAGGAGTTATATCTAGTTAATAATAAGCCTTTTGTATGTTTCAATTTATAGTGTAATAGTCATTTTGGCATGTTTTTAGTTTTTCTACCAAAACTATAATTTAAATTTTTAGACTAGTTCTAAGAGTTTTCAAGAGTTTTTCTCACTTATAATATTTGTTTTTGTTGTGATCCTTTATTTATGGGAGTCAATTAGGTATTAAACATGATCTATAATGATTTAAATTTCCTAAATTATAAACAATTATGTAAACCTCACTTTAGAGTTAAGTCTCAAGTAAAGTTACAAAGAATTGGTGAGGTAGTTTGAGAAATTATAGGAGTTCAAAAAAGAGTGAAGGATTAGGATAAATATAAGGTACATGAGAAGTTATTATGAGATAGTAAAAAGGTTAAGACTCTAATATTTGGAGAAAAATAAGAAGAAAAGTTTTGAATCAAGGTTGTAGAAGAGGATTGTGCATATGTTTGTATGCAAATCAATGGAAATTATGTTTTATTAAATATTTTATTGAAAATTTAAATCTTATATCATATGTAAGATGGTTTATTCTTTATTTTATAATCATATTAATTATTTTTGGAAGGTTTTATACGTGTTTCAAACTTAAAAACATTATATATGTTGCTACAACTAAGAAAGATTATCAAAACAGTCAAGAAAAAGTTTTTTCACCTATATTTTAAATTGTTCAACATGTATAAGTGATTGAAAAAGGAGGATAAAGGTGGGGCAGACCTTTTACAATTATAAATATTCAAAAATAGTTCATAAAATTCAAATTATCTTATTTTTATTGCTTTTAGCCTATGTACAGGGCTACTAAGGTTTTCAACACAAAAATCCCTATAAATTGAAATTTAACTCTTCAAAAATTTTGAAAATTTGTAGAAGCCCTAAAATATTGACTTGAAAATTTTAGAAACTTGTAAAAGTCTAATTTTATCACACTAAAACCACTTTATTTTATAAATTAATAAACCAAAAGTTATGAAAAACATTTTAGGTTTAAAATGGTATTTACTTGATCTATTAAAACTTTTTTGATGAATTGAGGTTTCCTACAGATAGAGATATTTCTAAACTACAGTCATTATGCTTCTAGGTGAGAGTTTTACAAGGGTTTATCATGACTAAAAGATACATATATTCTAAAAGATAGAGCCAAATCATTTGAAACTTTATGAAAAGGTAGGGAAGGTTATTTCTTATGTGTTTATGGATATTTTAGAGTTTTTTGACACATGGAGAGAGATTTATGATCAAAATACAGTCTATGGGTCTTAAGCAAGAGCAAGAAAAATCTATTTTCTATTTGTTTGCAAATATCAAGAAGGTGCTAAAGAAATAAGGTATTAATTTGGTTATATTAGGTCAATATAAGCCCATTGTAAATCATTTTTAGTCATAATTTTTTGAGTTAGTAATAAAATATTCATTTAAGGAGGGTAATAATATGACATACCTAGAAGAGTAAGATCTAAAAGGTAGATTTCTATTTTTTGTGAAAATAAAGCATATATATTGTTATCAGAGTTAGAGAGAGAGAGAGTTTGAGTACTCATATTTTTGTTAGTATATCTTAGAAAAATATATTGGTAAGAGTGAGAGAAAATATAGTTAAAATGATTTTGCATTAATATAAGTTGCAAAAAAATGAATCTTAAGGATAAGTAAAGAAGCCCTATAGTCTTATATCCCATTGAGGTGTAAGAAGGTGAGGATATAAGCATATTAAGGTTAAAGAAGAATAAAACCAAGGTGAAATAGACTTGGAGGTGTCCAAGGTGAAACATATTTAGATGTGTCAAAATACCAAGTAGAAAATTTTGGTGAGACACAAGAAGAAGTAGAAAAAATGGAAGGAGTGAAAAGAGAGATGAACCAAATGAAGAAAAAGAATGTGACCTAAAAAGAGAAAAGGAGATTCAAAAAAATAAAAATGATATGAATAAAACCTTAACATGTTTATTTTAAAGTTTAGAAGAATTGATCCAATCTCAATCAAGACAATGATTCTTCAAAAGATTAAAAAATGTGGTCAAATGGCCACTTAAGCAGATTACAGAAAGGAAAATGAGACAACAAGAAGTTAGAAATTAGAAAAGGGTGATAAGGGTTCTAGAAGAGTAACTCAAGTAATAAATTGAAGAGGTAATCAATCCTCAATATTTTGATTCTAAAAATATGTCTAAATGTGTGATTACAATTATGTTGGCTATAGAGGAGAGTACCCAATTTGAGGCCGCAACACATGAAAAGAATAAGAAATATAAGGTGTTAATGAACCATAAAGAGTTGGTTGCAGATGTAAAACATGGTAAACAAAATAAAATATCATTTCTTATCCAAAAATATGAAACCATAAATGATAAGTTGAAGAAAGAAAAAATATCAAGTGATGAAATATAGAAAGATGAAGAATATGAAAAAGATTCCCAAGAACATTGCAAAGAAATTTAAAAGTAGGTAATAGAGAAGAAATAAGATATATAAAAAATTTCATGAATAATCCATACATATAACCATGAAATAATATGAAAATACAAGTGTGAGTAATCAAGATAGAATAAGGAAAGGAGGAAAAAATCAAACTCTTTATGAATAAGATAATTGGGATAAGAAAGCATGTTTGATATAGGATAATATCAGTCTAAGAACATATCAAATAGGGAATAAACTCATGTCATAAATGAATGAATAATAATAATTAAGTTACATTAGGGCGAACTACAAAGGAAAGATAAGAAATTCATTTATTTGAATAGTGATATTATAGGAATGGTTCTATATACAAAGAGAAATAAGTGGATTTATAGGAAGATATAGAACAAGTGTCATCAATAATACATACATAAAACCATGCAAGAAGATGAAAATATCAGTGTGGGTAATTGATAAAGAACAAGGAAAGGATGAGAATAATCAAACTCTCTATGAAGAAGATAATTGGGATAAGAAAATAGGTTGATGAAGGATAATATCAGTCCAAGAATATATCAAAGAGGGAATAAACTTAGATCAAAAATGAATGAACAAAAATAATTAAGTTACATATAAAATGAACTAAAAAATAAAGGTAAGAATTATATTTATTTGAATATAGATATTGTAGCTAATTTTGTTGAGAGCATGCATGAGGAAAATAAAGAGGAAATTCTATAAGAAAAATTATGTCCTTATAAACCTGAGTTGATTAATATGATAGTAGGTTCGTGTGAGGAAGGAGTCTATGAGAAGACTCAACATAAATAATTATAATATAATAATAAGGAGACCAAAATAGATCAAGAAGGAAGCATGGTAGAATGAATAATATAATTGAAATGAGAGAAGTATAAACTGAAAAGTACAAAAGTGAATGATAGTCATACCCCAACATTAAAGGTAGTCTAGATACAAGAAGGATACAAAAAGAATAAAATAGGAACACTTATGAGTATATTCTTTAAAAATGAGCTTAAAGAGGTTTTTCTAAGTTTTCAAGTTGTAAATCATTCCTTTGGTTAAGTTATAAAAAGAACTATTGTCAAATAATATTTCAAGTCTTGAGCCAACTATATCAATACATAGTTATATGAATGTACATTTGAAAACAATTCAAGTTTATATCAAACCTTATCCATTCTAAGAAAGCCATGGGATCTAGGAATTTATAAGCTAAAAGGTTTGAGAAAACAATAAAGGAAGAGTATTGAAAAGGAGAAAAAGATACATTAGAAGCATCTACAATTGATGATAGGTATGGGAGCATATTTGAAGACCTTGTGATCAAGAGAAAACTTGTGTAGGAGTGCATGTATGTAAGAATTTTATATATATCTATGTATGTAGGATATGTGTGTGTGTGTGTGTGTGTGTGTGTGTGTGTGTGTGTGTGTGTGTGTGTGTGTGTGTGTGTGTGTGTGTGTGTGTGTGTGTGTGTGTGTGTGTGTGTGTGTGTGTGTGTGTGTGTGTGTGTGTGTGTCTTTAATTTTAATTGATACTCAAGTCTCAAATCTATATATATATATATATATATATATATATATATATATATATATATATATATATATATATATATAATTTAATGCTCATGGCTAAGGGATAATATTTATATGCATGCATACATGTATACATCAGTTTTGACACTCAATTACTAAAATAGAAGATGTAAATTTAGAATTTTCTTGGAGGATGAGGTGTCCCCATCCCAAGCTACATATACTTATGTCCTCCACATTCCAAAGAGAGGAGAATTTAAAATTGAGATGAATAATAAATTTTGAGGATTATTTTGCATGTTTGTCTTGATGTGCTTGTCTCTTCCATTTATTGTGTCACATTGAGGAAGTTTCATCACACTGGTATTTTTTAGATATTTGGTTTGTGTATAAGTTATTTTTATATAGTTATTTAGATTGTGGTATTAGCTAGTTGTAATGATATTAGCAATCCCTTAGTGGTAGTAACATTTGATTATGAACATTGAATTTGATATATCTATTTCATTTGACTCCAGATTTTGTTTATGTATTGTGTGCTAATAGAAATTTACATCAGACATTTGTTCTCAATCACTTATCCAACCCATAGCAAAGAGACTAGTTTGGAAGGGAATCAACCCCCTTTCAGTCAAATTACTTATTTTATGCCCTACCTTTCCCTCCTTTTATACTTTCATTGACCTAGTTCACATTAGGTTAGGCTTCACCCATCAACCTCCAATAGGCTTTTTTGATTAGGCTATCTTATCTAATCCAAAACATTTGAGTTAAATAACCCATTATTCATTTTTATGCCACCATTTAGTTATTTATAAAATTAAATACCCTATAACTCATGCCTTGGAGTGAAATCCTACTCTGATCCTAAAATGTTATATGTTACCTCATAGGATTTCATGGTGTGCAAAAATTCCACACCAACACTACTCTATAACCATGTCCCCCTCTTAACCCTCTCTTAACTCCTCTAATCACTCTTATAGGGTCCTTAAGATACCATCTCATCTATTTGAATTGAACATATCTTATCTCCCTCTAACCCCTATAGGTGACTGATGGATCAACGAGGCTTATCTCATGTTGTAATCAAAATTGATGAGGAACCCTACTCATGAGATTCACCTCTATCTATATCTTTTCTCTAAGATGTTAATCCATTTTACATACCATTAATGTCATATAATCTCCATGTAGCCTGACCATCTTACATAAATCTATTTAATCACATATGTAGCTATGAGTGTACCTACTACTCTCATGGAATCTTTGAAAGGTTACATAATTGACAACTTGGCTGCCTTGATGGATACTTCATCTCCTATATTAATTCCTCTTTGATAAGGAATCATGTGATCACAAACCTAGCACATGACTAGTGTCAGATGATTCAAGGATAATGTACTCAATATATAAATCTAATATATATCTTTGTATGCCCTAGATAGGACTAAATGATCCCAAGTATACCTCTATTCATTATTTTATATGTCCCTAACAATAGGAGTCCAATAGTATAAAAATATATTTATATCATTATCCCCAACTGGATTCAAGGACAAGATACCCATAAAAACCTTTTGAATAATGAGGATCATATCTCTCTTCACCTGCAAAATTAAAACTCTATACTTCTCAACCACATATAGTATGTCACCAAATCCAAAATAATCTTCCCTTCCCTAGGGAACTCTTCTATCAATGGTCTCTCTCAATGTTAAATCCCACCCTATCATAAAAAATACCATGACCTAATAGACATCCTCGAGAGTGATCTTCCAATCTAATGGCACGTGAAAAAACTTGAATGTGTTATATAGAAATACCCAAATACCACAATCTAAATAACTGTAAAAAAATACCACAATCTAAAAAATTGAATGGCATCCAACAAAACTTGGGTAAAATAAACTTGAATACCACATTTTATTTGGGTAAAATAAATTTGAATGGCATCATGAAGTGAGGGGATTTCACACTCTAATATCCAAACCCCAGACCACCCCTTGAGGTTAAATGTTTTAGTGACACTCCACTAAAATCCTATGGATGGATTCAGTGTGAAGGGGCTAAACCCTCTCATGTAGCCCATTAATCATCCTATACCATAGATTTAGGCCTCAAGTATCAAATGGTATATTTAGGATTCACGTTTGATCTGGTTCACCTTATCATAAGACTTATTAGCTATAAATAGTTTATAGTGAAAGGGATACCAATCTTCCCCAAGATACTCGTGGCATATAGCTTGAATTGAGGGTTTATATATTAACCTAGTCTTGCTTCTTATGACGTATATATGTGGGCTACATATCAGTTTCACATCCATAATTACTATCATAATTTTGTGTTACTTGTGTGTTCTTGATTGATCACTTTGCTTAACTAGTTTAAAATCAAATCCAAGTCCAATATCAAGTCCAACATCAAAAATCAAATAAAAAATCAAACCAATTCAAACCTAAAAGTCAAACAAGTCCAACATCCAAATCAATGTCAAAAATAAAATTAATACTCCAAATCAAACTAATTTAAATTCAACAATAAAAATCCAAATAAGTTAAACATCTAAATCAAGTCAAAATTCCAACTCGGACTAAGTCAAACTATCCAATAAAACAAATCAGATCAATTTTCCAAAACAAATCAACATCCTAAGTTAAACATCCAAGTAAATTTTCCAAAATTTAAATGTCAAACATACAAAATAAAAATTAAAACCAAGTCAAATTCAAGTCCAAATCAATTAAACATCACATCAACCAATCTTATCCCCATCTTTATATTCAATATCCTACATCCATCGATTAATACTGATAAAGTCATAACATCCATCCTTTCTTCCATCTAAATCAAATCAAATGTTAAAATAAAACATCAAAAAACAAAAAAAACATATAATCCAATCAAATTTAAATAATCTAAATATCATCTAATCCTACATCACATCCCATCTAGACCTATGTCACCCAAAATAGATCTAGATAGAGCCCAATTTGAATAGTACTTATATGAAAACAAAGATAATGTATTTTTATAAATCATTGAAATAGGTGCATGACTTCCTTCAAATTATGATAAATAAACCTTAATCTCCATCCTATGTAGTCAAATTCAAACATATCCACATCAAAATCAGCCTACCCCTAGTGCTTGTGCAAGCCAATCTCAAAAAAAAAATCCCATACACTATCAAATGGTAATATGTTTTGACATTATTATCTCAAAATCAAACCATCCTTGACCAAATCCAATAATAACTAAATAATAAATTATCTAATTTCAATCTATTCCTAGATCTATAATGAATCAATTAATCAAATTATATCCTCTCATTTCCTCTACAAAGATCATCGTTGATTCAAGATATATTTGTATCCAAGTCTGAGAATTAGTCATTAGGGATATACCAAGATCTCTTTCTAAATCATAATCAAAATTGACCACTTACAAATAAAGGTCAATAAAATTTCTCTATCCTATACCAATCCAACTTTGATGAATCCATTTTTCTTAAATCACCCATCTTTTACCAATCCTAAACCATTTTTGGCCCATCCATATTTGATTAAGAACCCATATTTGATGAGCCAATCCTTAATGATCCATCACTTCACCAATCACTTATCCTTATTCAACCTATCTTTTATCAACCTATATTATCCTAAACACCAACCTTTAAGGACACCATCCTTAGCCTATTACTCCATCTCCCATCACATATCAAAACTTCCATAACCTAACACCACATTCTCCAAGTGACAGTGTTACTTGTATTAAAAAAACATTGAAATAAAAATTCCTTCCATGTGGACAAGCCCATACTAAACATCATCATCCTATAGGTTTGGAAAAATGTCATTTATCAGCTTAGGATTCCCCATTGAAAAATAAATCAATGACAATAATCATGTATGGTTATATGGAGATAGCCTCGTAGCTTATTTCTAATGTAGTACATATCCTATCAAAATAAGAATCCTTTAAATCATGAACTATAATTAAAAATTCCTTGGCCTCCATGAGCAAGAAATAATTGAAACCATACATGTATATGACACAAAGGGTTTGAGGGCATCGGCTATAAACCATCTACAAATACATCTAAAGATGTCTACCACACTTTCATAATTTTTGATGAAGCCTAATTCAATATTGAAATAGTCTCTATTCAATGTCCATATGAGGACCATGATGCCACCCATATTCTTATCAATTCAATCCATCCTTTCCATTTTATTTAAATTCAATCTCTAACACCTGTTGATTGGGACTAATAAAATCACTTATCATCAGCCTTCTCCTGTAATAATCAAACCATTACATAATTCATGGCTAGCATCCAGCCATAAGAATGTATAGTGATATAAAAATATCTTAAGGAACAAAAATCATTCCTCAATAAAAATCAATCCAATAATCTAGAGTATCAAAATCCAAAATCTACATCCCCTAGTGAAAACATCTTTGAATCACTATGGGATAATCTAAATCAAATTCAAAGTTATAAATCAAGGTCCTTTAGTAAAAACCTATTTAAGGTGATATCAGATCCAAATCAAAATTAAAGTCCCAAAAATAAATAAATTGAATCCCTTAGTGAAAACCTTTCTCAGGAAATAAGGGACAAAGAAACCAATATCCTTCCTACTCCAGCAAAGTCCTAGGATAAATCTACATCACATATTTCAAAAACTATCCAAGAAAAAATAAATCCTTAAAACATTTAATTTTTAGCTAATATCAATATTTTAAAATGAAATATTATTGGTCACAATAACCCTTCACATCATGATCACATCCCATCTAAAAATCCTTCACATAATTAGCAAACACCCTCTATCTAATATACATTCTACTTCACCATTCTTGGCATCACCCTCTATCATAGGGGATATGATGGCATCCTAATCAAATTAGAGGAATCCAATATATAACTCAATGAAATTAATGATAAAATTATTGGATTACACACTTGAAGGATCTAATGTTGTGGTATTAAATTCAAAAAATTAAAAAACTCAAAAAAATTAAAAGAGAAAAGGAGAAAAATAAATAAATCATCTAAAAACCACTCTTATGGAACCTTGGGAAAGTACCATGATAAAAACTATTTTTTTAGCATCATGTATAAATAATCCATTGTCTATAAGTACCTCAACACTTAGATTCAACCCAATTTCCATATAAAATCCTTCATCCTAACCATCCCATCCAAGTCCTCATCTTTCAACCATCATTTTATACACCCTATCATACCCATGTTTATTCCTATCTTGACCTTGATAAGGAAGATGATATCATTTTAATCCATGTTTTGGGAATCATATTGGAATAATCCTTTGAATGGTGCTTTGATTATTGGACACTTGGTTCCCATGTAACATGGTCCTTGGAGATCCCTAATCCATTCCTTAATAGGTGCATCATCGTCCAATATTATCTAACACCATACTCTCATCTACCCATCTATTATCACTTATTTTTTTTATGATACAATAGTTTTTCCTTTTTCTAGTGACCCTTTGTATATACTTTTTTTTTAAAAATCCAAAAACATCACAAAAATAGAAAAATCCAAAAACATCATAAAATCATAAAAATCCAAAAATATCAGAAAATGCAATAAAATCCAAAAATACCTACATCCCTCAAAAATATAGAACTGACATATATATATATATATATATATATATATATATATATATATATATATATATATATATATATATATAATGCCAAAAAAATCCAAAAACATTTACATTATACTAAATTTAGTCAAAATCCTTGATCACTTTTTAATCAAATAATTTCAGCCAATCTAATCCCTTTGCATGAATCTTTACATGGGGAACCATCTATATATCAATATCATTAAGCCTTAACATGTGTATTTTGACTTGATTAATGACAAGATGTTTTGTGTTACTTTTTTTTCCAAGTTTGTATGTTATTTATTGTTTTTTAATTTTAATCCATCAATATATGACAATAGTGCATCATGATTTTTCCATATCATGGTGATTTTGTGTCATTTATCTTTTAGATCAAGGGTCAGTACTTAAGCACATTATGTCTAAGTCATCATGGTGTTTTAAATCATGATGCATACTATCATGTGAAATATCAAAAATCAAGTTAACAAATGATGTGGAGACCATGTTAAAATGGCAATATGTCCCCTTGAAATATCCAAATCCAATCATCTTCTCCATATCCGACCAAGTCAAGGTCAACTAATATATTCATTTAATCATTTATCATCATATTCCTCCCTTATTCAAATAAATACATCAACTTGAGTTTCATTTGGAATATGTAAGTAGTGTTCAGTCACATGGGGTTTCTAAGGTTAGCTTGACCATTCTTATTATTGTCCTTATTCTTCTTTCCATTATCCATCATCACATCATTCTTCAATCATTATTGAATCACTTGGTAAATCCTCATGTGCCCAATTTTTAATGACTTCTTCATTATTTGAAAAGTTTTTGTACCACCATCATGTACTTCTACATCAACCTATCAAATACACATCATCCATCAACTTTATCATCTCATTATTAATCTAGGAAATTAGGTAAATACTTGATCTATGCTTGAAAATATATCAATCAATCATATATCCAATCCAATATTGAAACTTCCACCCTACTTGGGGAAAATCAAGTGTGAAGCTTATCATTGGGATAAATCATTCCCAAATCCAACTCATAGATTTTCAAGATATTTCATTCCTAAATCTACCCTGTTTGGGTAAAATTAAAGAGTGCATATTATCTCAAGATTTATCCTTCCCAAATATGCCTTTCTTGGGGTAAATCAATCCATCATAATTTGAAATTAAATCATGCAAGCATTAGCTCAAGTGGGTTAATCTCATACGTGGGTTAATCTCATATTTTCATCATTTTCCTACTTTTCAATCATCATAATATCCTACATCCCATCCCCTATTTATTCATCACCCACCCCTTGTTTCTTCCATCTTGACACCCCTTTCTCTCATTTTAAGATCCATCAACATCATTCATCCATGCATGCCTTCTCAAAGATGCATCATCGATTACATTATTTCATCATCATCATCATCATATAACCTTCCTTTTTTATCTTCTTCTTTATTTGAAATGTTGTTAATATATCCATTGTGTCTCTCAACACCCTTTTAAAGAGGGTAAAAAATGTAGGCACTTAAATAGGACACTTCATGTCAATTTTAGCTATCGATCTTCAATCTACATTAACATCTATAGAAAATTCACTATTCATCCCACCTAATCAATTAATCATTTCTTCCTCAAACATCTTCAATTCCACAAAAACTTGATCCCTCTTCATTAGTTAATTAACCCATATTAATTAACTAATCCTTCCATAGTCAAAAATTCTAGAGCTTTTGAATATTCCTATTTTTTAAAATAGGAAAAAGATAATATTCTTCACATCACTCAACTTCTACAAATCCCTATGCAATCCCCCTTCTTCCAAAGCATGTCATAATCCCATGTGTCATCATTGCATCTTCTTAAAAAATCCAATCTTCTTCTTACACACTTAATCCTCATCATTTATTAGTAGGAGGACTAATCCTCTACCATTGATCTCCAACCAATATAAATGGATCTCATCAATAAACTAAAGCTATAAATAGAGGGATCCTACTCTATTCTTAGCAAGTCTTGGAATCATAACTAAGTTATCTAAAAATCTCAACCAAGAAATTAAACATCAATCATCCAATTGAATCATCCATTTTTAAGATTTTATATTGTCAGTTTGTCCATGCTCCATCCAAAAATATTTCAGCTACATTTATCACTTCTAAGCACATCTAATTGACAAGAGGAGGATCAATGTTATCTTTGGTAAGTGATGGTAACCACATGTTTTTTATATCCTTTTTTTGGTCAATCTAAGGACACTTGCATTGATTAGGTAGCATTTCTATTTGTTTTTTATTTATACTAATGAAGATAATATTTTTTCATGATGTTAAATGTTCTAATTTGCATCTAATTATGTGAATATATCACATAGCAACATTCTTATTGGGGAAACAAACACCACCTATGAAATCCACCAAATAGTTGCCTTATCTATCAAATTCATCTCATCTAGAGTCAACAAACCACTAATGTGAGGCATCCACTCCTACTTATGGGATCTAATCTACTCTACATATCCTCCATACATCCACCATAAACAATTTTTAGTTATTCCAACTTCTATAAATTTTAAAATACCCCCTACTATGGTAAATTCATTGATATATGTAGAAATAGGTTATAAAAATACCACAATGGTTATGTAATCATCACGGCTATTGTGTAACTAGTGTGATGTAAATGTAACCATTAATCTATATATATCAATGTTCATATAACAATCATTTTGAAAATACTGGTTATTTCATCTCTCTCACAAGGTTTCATTTTCCACATCCCCAAATTATAAAAACTCAAAATAAAATAAAATAAATTACCTTCAGACCTTAAAAATATACATATCACTAATCCTCAAATAACAAGGAAAATTTTGACTCCAATTTTATCAAATTTTGTTCATCATAGTCAATCTTATAAGCAAACACCATGTCCTTTCCCACTCATGTTGTTACCATCCTTTCCTTGTACTCTCTTTGTTGACTATATTTGCTTGAGATCTAGTCATTGATGGGCTATGCATATATATTTTTTAAGTGAATGAGTACAAATGATTTCAAAAATGGGTAGAAATTATTATTTATAGAATGTTTTATATTAATACTTTATTTCAAAATTTACCTTTGTGAGAAAATTTCTTCCCATGTACATTATTTTTCATGTACTTTGATGAATTTATGAGTATTATAGGTCTAGAGTGGCATAGGATTGCCCTAGAATAGACCATCATGTTCTAATTTCCATGAATTTTATTATAATCATGTTGATTTCACATTTTATTCTTATTTTCACCATTTTAGGTCAACACCTCTTTACTTGGCACTCATTTTTGTAACTGGTGAGATAAACCAAGTAGTATTTTCATCCCCACATAGACTATAAGCAATTTTGTCTTATGCTTTGATTAAATAATATGTTTTCAATTCATTTTCATATATTACACTTGATTTTTATATTTTTGTTGTAGGTGGCAAGGAATCATAATTGCCTTTTCTATGTCATACAGGTAAGTAAGTTAAGTTTTCTAACCCTCATTTTTCATTAGGTGTACATCTCTTATAAAAATGACCCTAGATAATTCATGATAAGATTCATTCCTAAGGGGGAAATATGTAAGCACCCAATTTTTGCATGATGATACACTTTTAAAAAATCTATTATGAAGCAAGGATATCAACAAAATTAACATGTTTAAACACATTTTTATTCTTTTTTGTTTTTCTTATTGGTTTTATACCTTCTCTAAATTTCAAACTTGTAAAACATGAGTTTTAATATTTCAAACTTTCAATATTTTAAGTACCTAAAAAATCTTTTTTGGTGGTTCTAAAACCATCACGGTGCTTTTGAAACCATTGTAGTGGTTTTGAAATGTCCATAGCTTTTTTTTATGACCACCATCATGGTTGCATAACTTATGTTTGTATATAGTGGTAGTTACACCACCATTGCATGAGCTTTTAAATTAAGTATATGAGATAGTGTTTTCACATGTTTTTCATGTTTAAGACTATGCCTTTGATTGTATCTCCACCACCAATTCACTATAATTCAACTCACCAACACTATAAATCATTTCCAATAAAATATAAGTTCACTCCCAATCAATTCTAGTAAACTTCCCATCACACTAGCTACCCCATATATATAAGTAACTCTCTTTACGATGAAAATTCGATTCAAAAATGATACTCAAAGCCTAGAATTTGATAATTTGAGGAATATTCAATTGGTTTTCTATTATTTTCTTATAGTATAATCCAAAACCTTTTAGAAAATTTTTAGTCACCATTATGATTTAGAAATGTCTCACAAATTTTGTAGTTGGCACTCTATTGTTTGTGATGACTAGCCATAGTTCATTTGTCCTTTTTCTTCATCTTATTCTTATAATTATATTTTTTTAATATACCTTTAGTTAAAAAAATATTTAGGTCTATCTTGAGTAAAATTTTAAGTACGTGGTAGCCTAAAGATCTAAAAGCATCAACTTCAACTATCTCTTTTCTAACTTGTGATCTACCTTTGTCAAATTTGGGGATTTTAATTTTCTCTTTTTCTTTCTTGTGTTTTAATTAGATTTAAATTTTCTCTTTAATAAATCATCTTGAAAACATGGAAAAGAGTTGGAATTTTATTCACTTCTTAAATTTTTATCATTTCAAATCATTTATATTATTAAATTTCAATTTCATATAAAAACTCAATGTCATCTCATAAATAAAAGAATTCATATTTAAATCATTTGATATTTGCATGTTAATTATTAGCACTCAAATATCTAGTTTTTCTCAATTCCAACATTTCATTTCATTTTTAGTTTTATTTTCATAATAAACATACACACATAAACCAATTAGTTCATCTCACTTGATTCATAAATTAGAAAACTAAAAAGAGGAAAAAATAAAATTACATTTCATCTTCCATTTCTAGTTAATTACTTGCATGCACTTCTCATTTCAAAAATAAAAAAGAGGTTATAGTTAATGACTTTCATATTTTATATCTAATAAGCATAAAACATGTTAGTTTTCTATGCATTTTTAGTGAGAATAAAAAATTTCATGTGCATTCATAAAATCTATTAAAACCAACATTCAAATCGTTAATTTAAATATTAATTCATTTGCATTTGTGTAAAAAAATTTAAAAGTTCAAAAAGATTTCAATTTTTTTCTTTTTACAACAATTTTTATATTCAGTATTTACATTTATAAATCTAAAAATACAAAAAATAATGCATTTAGGTAGTCTTAATTTTTCTTTGCATTCATATTTATAAAGTACAAAAGACTAGTTTAGTTTCATTTTTGGCACCCTTATTTCTCATCTATTTATCATTCACATATGCAAATAATTGGTTTAGAAACAGCATGCAAATGTTTAGACAAATTAGACACTTAACTAGATGTTTATAAAATAACACAAGACATTCGACAATATAAACACTAAATTTAACCAATCATAAGCTCCAAAAATAAGCACACCCCACTTGGCAATACATTTTCCATTCATATATCCAAAGCAACACATATGTTGAGCTTTAGTGAGAGGTATTCCACTCCACACCATCACTAAACTTAATCATTTTCTAATTATAAGCCCTATACAAACAAAAAATATTATCCAGATCACAATTAGCTATGTAGATCCAACTATGGCTCAATAAGAAAGAAACTTGTATCTTATGCATTTATCATCCTTAGGTCTGGCCTCATGAAATTTCATTTTACTTCATTTATGACATTGACTAGGTAATATCAACCCAATCATAATGGTTAGATACAATGATACATCCCACATAAATTTAACCCATTTATGGAAAGTAATATAGACCAAGAACTACATTATTTGGTTCTCCTATAATCATGATATTCCTTAGATCTCATCACTCCATTATTTATTTTCCTCAATAAACACTTTGAGGTAGATGGACTATATTGGTATAGGTGCAATCAAGAAAACCAACCAGCTCATCATGTTCAATTAACTCAAAATAATTAGCCACATAAGTAAGGTCATCCCATTATATGAGTCCAAACACATCATAAAAATTATCCAGATCAATATCCCAGCCAATATATCATTCATTTTTTATTGTTTCATCCTAACCTTTATGTTTGAGAGCATAGGGAAATCTTATCACATTATGTGTGTATAGGTAATAAAACTAATTTACAATGATTTTCCTTGTTACACATGACATAATACAATGATTTGCCTTGTTACACATGAGAAGCTAACTAACCATGTGGAGGCAAAACAAAAGGAAAGTAAATAGAAAAACTATTCCATGAGGTGGGATCTCTCCATAGGTACCTTCACATCCTCAATCACATTAACCTGCATGATCTTTAAGTTCTTTGTTATTATGATCCTAGTTATATTTTTGGGGCCTTATGCATCCTCCTCAGGTAGGATCATTCTGGGTTTCTTTCACAGTTATTCCTTCATAGGGGTCTTCTTGGTGGGGGATATTTGGGGCGGGGGGGTGTGGTGGGGTTGTGGGGACACCGGTCTTAAGGGAAGAAGTATCTACTTCCTTGATATGTTAATTCATGGGGGGTACCTTCATCCTTTTCGATTTGAGTGAAAGATTGGATTGTTTTGACAACCTCCTTGTTCATGGAATTCCAATCCTATATTGAACTTGCTAAACACATCCCTACCTCATAAAGTTTATTATTAAACCTTTCTAGTTGATCCTTATTGGTTTTAATCTCTTCTGTTAGGGGGGTCTTACCTTTCCCTGCCTCTTCCCCTATGATTATTTCATCTAAGAATAAGTGGTTTGGGCTTTAAAATAAAGAGTTTTAGGGGAAGATCCCCTATTGAGGTTTTGGAATTGGGGCTAACATGGGAAAAACTAGTTATTGAGCAATGAGATCACAAGGTAAGATATTCCCCGTGATATTGATATTAGAGTATAATGATATTGATAATGAAGTATAATGAAGTATAAACATGAACATAAACATGTACATAAGTTAGAGGTTAAATTTTATTCTTGGAAGACTAGTATTACTTAAAGGTCTTTGAATCTCAATAGGAGTCATGTTGAGGAGGTGTTTTAGTCTTTGGAGTTCCCAAATAAGGATATCTAGGTCTTATTTTTACCAATTGAGGTTTTCATCCTACAACATATCTTACAAAGTGCCACTTAATCCAAGGGGAAGATTGATGCACCAACTAGTCACTCCAAACATAATATTTATATCCCTATTCTCTTTCATTTATTTACTTAGTAGATATATATTATTTGATTATTATTATAGTATGTTTGAGTTTTTTATCCTTACTTATAGGCTCCTTCTACTGAATCAATTAGTAACACTATAGGGTTTTTTATATTTAAATTATCACCTTAAGTTGTATAGACCACCCATTGGTTGACCATTGCACCACTTACTTTATTATTAGTTTAGCATGTTTTAGTTACCTTGGATCTAGATTGCCTTTGTCTGTCAATCCCTTACATGTAGTATCCTTACTATATCCTATATACACATCTTCCTTACCATTAATATATCATTTATTTACTTTGGGGTCTTATTAAAACCATACATTGTATCTTAGCCACAAGATTTAGAACCTGATAACCTATAAATATAGTTTGGATTTACCTCTAATAGATCTATGGCCACCCCAAATAATTTCAAAAACCATCCAAGTATACACAATCTCTATTGTTATGGCCTTTTTTATATCCTAATCTATAAAGATAAAAAGGAGAGTTGTTGGTCATCCGATCCCATGCATACATTATGGTGAACCTGACATGAATCTTATACCATATTTGTTTGGATAATTTTTATGGTTTTTATTTTTATTTCTTAGTATTTTCTTAATAATCATCATATATATTGGTGAATCCATTACCTCAACTATATCATCCAATCTAATACAATCTTTTTATGTCTACAACTATGTTAACCAATGCAATATATTTATCTACCTCATCTAATTATATCAACTATCCTGATATAGTTTTATTTATCATCCAACCCAATATAGTCTTATCTTTCTCATTTGTATGCTTATAATATATTGGGTTGCTTTTTAAAGTTTGTTCCCATATTTTATGTGCCTTTGAATGCATTATCTTGGTTAATACAACTTTATGATTTTATTACTATATTTATATTTTACACATTTTCCTCATGATGTGTCCTCTTAAGATCTTTGTATTGAGTCTCAATCCATTCATATTATACATGGTTTAATCTTTCATTCTGTCCTTTTCCACCATTGATGTAAGCTCATAATGGTGTAGCTTTTTAGAATCTCAACCTAGATCTATTCAATGTAACATGGTTAAAATCAACATCATTTTAGAATTAGGATATCCTAATCATGTCATTAATAATCTTGATAATAATACCATTTATACCCCAGACACAAATTAAAGTCTTAATCCAATTAATCCTTCCCAAGGCAACATCTGGGGAAACTAATAACAGTCCACTTCCTAACACTAATGCTGTAAATCCCCTACCCAATTCTAATAAAATCCTCTTGTTGAAATTTCCCAAGTCCTTACATAATTACTTTAAAAAATGGACCTTATGCAAGATTCTATACTATTCAAATCCTCTTAATGTAAAGCCATATTTTACAAATTGTTAATATATCTTCTCAAATTATTTTAGGTCAACTGAATCTAAATTACATTCATTCTCCTCTTATATATGCTAATGGAAATATTATTCCTCAAACTTCAATTCTAAATGAGATGCTTCAAAATAATAAAAACCCCACATGCCCTCTCTTGAATTTACAAGAACTTAGTAAAATACTATCACCATCTTAGCCTTATGTTCATGCTTCATACCCATGACCATGGCATCATCCAAACAAGTTTTGTTGGTTTCATACTAACATGGTCACTCTCATGAGACATGTCATGCACTTAGGAAATTTTATTTAGATCTTATTTTTACGAAAACATTTAACCATGATATTATTACCAAAGAATGTCACAAATATTATCTAAAAGCCTCAATGAATAAATCCAACAAATTTAATGGAATAAGTCTTAAAATCAAAAATCTCAAAATCCCTCTCAAATGTATAATACCAATACACAACACTCTAATTAATTTTATTATGATATTGACGCCAACTATTATCATTATTATAGTAACTTTGAATATGTGAATTTATAAAAGGTTAAGTACCATCATATTCCTACTCACAAATATCTTGTTCCCAAGTTTAAGAAGTTTTTCCCTCATAAAATTTATCTTTAGGATAGTAATAATACCATGAATACTTCTCTTGATTTAATTCCTAGTGATGATCCTACTCATGAATAAAGCCTCAACCTAACACCTCAAATCCTCCTAATATTCTACCTCTTGAATTCAATCTTCCAAATCAACCTAATTATCATTATGGTTCTTATCCAAAATCATAATGGAGCTTAACTTCATAGATGATCATAACTCCATACCTTGAAATATTCCTTTAATGGAGCTCATGGGAACTTCACCATATCCTTAGAAATTTCTCAATAAATAATTGAAAGGTATAGAGGAATTCCCTTTTAGTGATCCTGAACCATCTTCTCAACCTTCCAAAAGTCCTACAATTATGGAAGTCCATGCCATTGAAACCATCTTTCATCCTCCCCCTTCTGATAAAATAATCATAGAGTTTCCTAAGAATGATATGATCAATGATGAATTCATTTTTAAATATGATGACCAACCTCTCTTTATTAGAATCATGACCAATGGTGTTCAAATAAGGAAAGGCTTGGTGGATGGAGTCTCAAGAATCAATGTCTCCACCCTTTGGTTAATTCAACAAACTATATTTTGTAAATATGACCTTAAAAAAGCTAAACCTACATGCCATGGATTTGATAATACTAATTAAAAATCACTTGGTTTCATTTAACTCCCTCTCACTATTGTACTGAAAATGCTATGTTCCAAACTTATGGTCTTATATCTTCCAATATCCTATAATATCATTTTGGTCATCTTTTGAGTAACAACATGAGGGGTATCACCTCTTTAGGTTTACAACACTTAAATTTAAATCATGATGGTTAATTTTACAATCATGAAGCTAATCCTAATCCATGTGATCTCAAATTTTTGAACCCTAAGTATCAATATCACATTATGACTATTCTTTGCATTAATTTTCCCCCTCTTCCTATGTTTTTTAGCATGCATTCTAATTTTAAAATCACACTTATTGACTTTATTAAAGATGAACCCAATGAACTTTAAATAATTTCAACACTATTATATTACCTCTTTACATAGTATAACAGCTTTCCCCCTCTCTCCTTCCACAAGATATGACCCTTCCATTATTTCATGATGATTATAAGATCCCAACTTTTTTCAATGCTAATAAGGATTCCTATCCAAAATATGATTTACAAGCAATTACCTTGGTGTGCCCAAGATATTTCAAGATACCTTATTACTCACTCCTATAACCAATGGTCAAATGGTGTGTCCACTAATGATACCTCCAATTTTAAATCCTAACAACTTATGTGTACTTGTAATATTACCCCTTCTTATAACATAGATTATATTGTTTCCCAAGCTTGATCAAGAAAAATGGATGTGCTTCATTATCAAAAGTATCTTGCTAGGATCCATGCCTTTAATCAAGATGTCCACTTAGTCCATATTTATTCTCATTATAATTATAGTGATGGAGAGGATGAGTTAGAGTTTGAATTCTATATTCCTCTTATTAACCCACCACTGGAAAACACTCCATTGATTGTTCAATAAATTTCTAATTTTCTCATTTTTTTATCATATCGGTTAGCATGATGCAATTAAAAAAATTTATTGTCTTTATAACTAAATTATACAACTTGATATAGTTAAGAATAGGCCATATGTTTTTAGTTAGATCATCCATCATTCACTACAAAGTGTTTATATATTTTAATTTTTATCTTCTAACTGTAATGTCCAATCATCCCGGATTATTAAAACAATTTCACTAGCTTCCCCTAATTTTTACAATAGTATTAATCAATATCCTTATATTATCAAGATAATATTGGTTCCATTATTTATAATTTTAACTGCATCAACCATCTCATTTTTATTTCATAAAATTATGTCAGTTCACCTTATATAGTCAAACCCATTAGTATTTCAACTAAATATATCATACGTCCCTATATAATTCAGCCTAGCTTTATTGTAATAGAATATAATGGTAAAACTAATACCATACAAAAAAGATCAAACACTTTTCCTAAAATTCCCAAAATCACCTCAGATGACAAATCCACAATTGTGAGACATATCCACTCAAAATTTGGTAAATAGCATAGTAATATTATTTATCTTTATGTATATGTCTATTATTATGGCTAATCACATATGCTTCCTAGTTATGAAGCCATATTATAACTCCATGTGATAGATCCTCATCTCCCATGCCAACATCACAAACTTGGACAATTTGATCTCACCTCTCCTTACCTTAGTAATTTTTTTTTCTAGTGTTGATATTAATCATGATTATATTTCTAAGCTTCCTCCCATACCATTTAATTTCCAATATGTAAATACAATTTCATCCAATAAAGTATGGAAGTAAACTTAGGAACACCCACAAATCCTTGACCCATTTTTATCTCCAAGGAGTTATATCTTGAAGAGACTGATAAATTTATCTTATTCCTCAATATATTTCATGATTTTTTTACTTGCTCATCTAAGGATATGCCCAGTATTGACCCTAAACATTTTTTCCATACCATACTTACCTATCCAGATCCAAAACCTATTCACTAAAAGTAATAGAAGTTCCCTCCTAAAGTTTCTACTCTTTGTCACAAGTAAATCATTATCCTCCTAGATGTTAATTTTGTCAAACTTGTAGATTAATCCTAATTGGTCTCCAACATATTACCCATTCAAAATTAAGTCACTATTGTCAATCAAATTTGTAATGAGTTTTGTAATATTAACTTAACATTAACAAATGATAATTTTCCTTTACCATCCATAGATGTCATTTTTGATTCCATGGTTGGCTATGAGATTATTTCCCTCATGGATGGATTTTTTGGGTATAATTAGGTTCACGTAGCTTTTTAAAATTAGCATAAGACTACCTTCACCACTAAGTGGGGAATATATTTATATCTTAAGTTGTCATTTGTCTTTAAAAAATTTAGGTCAACTTATGAATGTGCAATGACCCACAACATTCATGGAATTATCCATAAAATAGTTGAAACCTATGTGGATGAATTTATATCTAAATATAAGTGAAATAAAAATAATCTATGTGACTAATTTATAATTAGATACAAAGATAAGCTCAATCTTAAAAGGTTTATTTTTGTGTTACATCTGACAAGCTTTCAAGATTCTTGGTCTCATGACAAGGGATTGACATGGATCCTTCTCAAATAAAATTTATTCTTGATATGCCTATACCTAAATCCATTCTTTATATCCACACTTATCTCATGAAACTTGAGGCAATTCAAATATTATTTCCTGAGTTATCTTACTTTACACATTCAATAAAATATTTTCTTAATAAATTCATTAATCTTGAGTAGGTTGATGCTTGTCAGAAAGATTTTGAAAATATGAATAAATTATTACTTCAACATCTTACTTTATGACCACCTTCTGGTTACCTACCTATCATCATGTACACATCATCTTCTCCCATCTCAATTGTGGAAATACTTGCAAAAAAAGATTAGTCTAGTAAGGAATATGTTTTTCACTACATTGGTTGTGCTTTGATAGATAATGAGACTTGATACACTATGGTGTAACATGACTACATGTTAATCTATTTTTTTGTTGAAATGATTTGACACTACATTATTTATCATAGTACCTAGTTATATTCCATTCAGACCCTCTTCACCACTTATTTTCTAAGGATTTCTTTCCTAGTGATCGAATTGGAAATTGCATTTTACACTTGACAAAGTTTGACCTTAGAGTTATTACTAAAAAAATTGGCCAAATGCTAAGTGATCACCAATAAACTTGACACCGCACCTATACCAACTTAGTGACACCTTTAGTATTATTTTATAGATGAGTATGTCTTGTTGATTGAAGGCATTGATTAAGTTATTTCTCTTTAAAATATATTTCCAAAATGCCATTAATGCCCTTTAAAGTAGAATCCATCAAAGAAATTGAAATTGTTATCTCTAAGTCTAATAAATTTATGAATTCAACTTTAAATAACTACTCCAAGTCATCATTGATTTTCACAAGGATATTTTGACACTTCACTTTGATGGATCTAAGTGCCTTTAAGGAGCTAGGGTAGGATGTGGCCTTACTAATTTTTATACAAAAATCATTACTTTAGATTTTTTATTATCCTTTTATGTTACTAATAACATGGTTCAATATGAGGATCTCATCCTTTGGATGTAAGCAACCATCTATTTAGACATTTCTTAATTACACACTTTAGGTGATTCATAACTTATATGTCACTAGGTTGGTGGTGTCTATCAATGTAAAAGTGAAAACCTTATAGCATATCATGAGCTTGATAGTGTTATTGATAAATAATTTTTGTCTTTCATAATTGAGGCAATCCCATGAGATTAAAATGCTATAATTTAATCTCTTGCTTCTTTAGCTTCCCTCTTTCATCTTCATTAGGGAAAACATGATATTTAAGTCCTCATCCACATGAAGAAGTTTCCATCTACTTTAGTGCCTAATAATGATTCTCATATCTACCATATTAAATTTTTCACTACTTGAAAAAAAATTATGGTATAAGCACATCATCCAATCTATAAAAAACCAAACTTATCCTCTTGAGGATTATTCCCATGAAAATGCTATACTCCAAAAGAAAGATTTTAAATTTTCCCTTAGACATAATATCCATTATTACCATAACGTTGAAGGTACCCTACTTTGTTGTGTTACTCTATAATAGTTTCCTTCTCTTATTCAGTAAGCACATGGGTACATTTTTGGTTCCCATTGTAGTAGACATGTTATAACCTATATATTTCTATGTATGGGTTACTATTGGCCTAAATTAGAAAAGGATGCCATTAGTTTTGTGAAGAAGCATAATCCTTTCCAAATCCATAATGATATTATTCATTCTCTTCTAGTCAATATTCACACCTTTAAATCTCCTTGGCCAATATCTATGTGAGGATTAAATCTCATTAGTGAGTTACCTTGATTACAAGATGGCCATGTCTTCATTATTTTTATCATTGAGTAATTTATCAAGTAGAAATTATGCCCCTTGATAATGTTACTTACATCATTATTTCCAATTTATAATTAACCAAAACATATGTAATTTTTTAATTCCTTTCACCAACATATTTGACAATGGTGGGAGTTTCAAAAATAAGGACATGAAGTAACTTTGTATGAAATACAAAATTATGCACAAATTTTTCATGCCTTATCACTCTCAATGCAATGCCAAGCCCAATCTACCAAAAAAATATTTCAAAAGACTATTATTTGTTTTCATTTGTATTGGTTTTTTAATATTTATCTTGCACTTTATGCTTATCATACTAGTGTTTGTACTACCACTATAGAAACTCCACTCTCTCTTGTCTATGACTCTAAAGTCATTGTACCACTAGAAGTGGATTTATCTTATTTGTACGTTTCTCTTCACAACATTAGTATTGATGAATAGATTCATGAATCCCACCTTCACACTTTATAATTACTTGACAAGAAACACATGAGTGATCTTTAGCACAATCATCAATAAAAAAATCACATTGTTAAGCAACATAATAAGAAAGTCAAAGTTCATAATTTTGATATCATAGATTTAATGTTGAATTTAGATTACAGCCATGAAAAAGAGGTGAATTTCCCCAAAATTTTTGGGTCCTTACCCATTTGTATACATCCTTAGACTTAGCACCTATAGATTTTAGACAAACAAAGGACATATATTCAATGAACTAACTAATTCTCAGTTCTTGAATATCTATTTTTTTACCTATGTTCTTCCTAGTTTCCTTTTTAATTTTGATTTTCCATTTCATCTACATATTATTTTTATTCTTATAGTTGGTTTATATTCTTTGAAAATAACATTTATTGCATGTTAATATTTTTATTCTCTTATGTTTCATCTTAGCCTTGTTTTATCTACACCTCTACGTTTCTTAGCATTAACACTAGTGCCTATTTTTGGTCCTTATGTCTTTTTTTAGATTCACACTTCTTATCCTTTTTAGTTTATGAGTTACATGGTAACACCTATGGAATCAACCAAGTCCTCCTCACAAATTCCCATAATCTTTATCTTTCCTTATATAGTCACTATCTTCCTATCTTCAGCTATTATTTCCTTTGTGATTCTTTGGTATCTTGATTAACATTACACATTTTTCATGGTAAGACCTAGCGAATAAACTATACCATCCTCTCAAATGCCCATCATTATTCATTTTTACACTTTTTTTCCAACCTTAGGTTTCATCTTATAAATATAAGGCAATGATCAAGATTAGTGTTTCCTCACTTAGAGTTAGTTATATTATCTTATGTTAAAACTATAGAGTTGATCTACGTGTCTTCATATACATTTTCCTTTATCTTATGATGATTTATCAACCTACATATCATTGTACCATATTTATTTATACATTTTTATCATCAGGGAAAGCTAATCATTATAAACTCACTTTCATAATCTCCCTGATTTTGATTCCCTTTTGGGCTCAATAAGGCCAGTTTCAAGATTTCAATATTTTATAAGGTGCAATTCTAGGATCCTTTAGTCATCATGATTTATAGGTTCTCCTCTTTAGTATTTAGGTGTAGGATCTCTTGTAATAGTCATATTTTACATCAATGTTTGGTTTAATATAATTTATATGGAGGCGTAGACAATATTTTATGATTATATAGCACCTCGGTCTTTTACACTTGGAAAACTCAGACCTTGGCCATTCCTCTAAGTTATTTACCTTTCCCACTTGTATAAGTCTCACATATTCTCTATAATTATGACCCTTGGTATATATCTATTAGTTTTACCAATTTTATGTTGATGATATAGGTCACCTATCTTGCTCAGAATTCTTAAAATGTGCTTATCTTCCATCTCTACAAGTTTAGAACCTATACCTTCTCTTATTCTCCATAGACACTAATGTCTAGGATAGATAGTAATGTCAACATTATTGTCTTATCCTGATACAAGTGTCTAGTGTCCTAAATTCATTCAATTTTTAAATGAAATGTATCTTAATGGTCACCTAAGTGATTTAATGTAAGTTTTTACTCCAAAGGGATTAAAATAAATACAAGATCAACGTACATTCATTCCTCACTTAGAAAAATACCAAAGTGACCAAGTCAACTTATCAAAAACACTCTATCAAGAATTTAATTGAAAAAATAATTTATATTTCCATAAAAGTCGTTAGAACTATACATATATAGATCTAAATTACTAAAGGACCAACCCAAAATCTTGATTTGCCAAGTTATAAGATAGGTCACTATTGCACTTGCTTTGCACATATTGTATGATTCACACATAATCAAACACATAAGGGAGAAATGCATGATTATGAGGCCCTCATTGGAGTATTGTTTATGTAGGTAGCACCTAGTGATAATGGGGTATTAGGGGTAGATTGACACCCTATGCCCATTAACTCATTTTCTCATAATGTCATTTTGAAGATAGAAAGTTAGGGTTTCACCATTTCAAAAAGAGTGATAGTTTATGAACCAAATATAAATGCACTAGATCAAAGTCATAAAACCTATAAGCATCCAAGTGGTGACATCCTATTTCAATAAATATTATGTATAGGACACTAGCATCAAACCTAGAAAGTAACATCGATGCAAC
This sequence comes from Torreya grandis, assembly GCA_037957365.1. Classification (NCBI taxonomy): domain Eukaryota; kingdom Viridiplantae; phylum Streptophyta; class Pinopsida; order Cupressales; family Taxaceae; genus Torreya; species Torreya grandis. The sequence goes on from JARHVA010002988.1 coordinate 222,491, forward strand.
TATCTCATCCTAATGTTACTCTCTAAAGAGTCAAAATGATCAAAAATTTAATTTAAAGACTATTAAAAAATATCCTTATTTCTCCTTGTTCTATATCTAAAACTACATTAGCATTAGAATAGGCTAAGTACTTAACTTCTTTTTCATTTCTATATCTATCATAGTTTACTTTACATATTTAAACTATCTCAGCATAAAAAATTAAGTGTGTGCTTAACTTTGTTTTTAGCATTTAATTGGCATGTTATAGATTTTATTGTCACCCTTGTTCCATTTCATTTATATATACCCATTTAACCCTAGATAACCCCAATCTATATATTTATGATTAAACATTTAGCGAACCCAATCTTTGAAGACATAACCCTAGGCAAACTTACAATTTTTTGATTTGTTCTATTGATGATACCTAAATTACTATAAATTTTACAATCATGTTTTCCATAGACATTTTTATTAATTATTTCATGGTCCAATACCTTATAGTGTTCATTACTTTTTATATATCATGCCTATTATATATCATGCCTATTTAACTCAGTTTTATCTATAAGGGGTTCAAAACCTATATTATTACAGGCTCCTCCTTATTTTAATGTTTACAATAAGAGGGTTTTAAATATCAAGAAACAATTATTCTCTCTTCAAAAATACCTTTATAATGCCACGGAAATAGAATCTGAGGGATATGACATTATTGATCAATTGAGAAATATGCATGCAAAATTGTCAATCATTGAGATCTTAAAGTAATCCAATGTCTGTGAGAATATCTTATAAAAGGTATTATGTGAGAAAGAAGTTCCAAGTGATATTGATCCTACTTATTTTATGGATATCATGAAATATCTCAAGAACTATAATAAAATAATTACCTTTGATATAATAGAATTACCATCTAAAGACATTTTTGAACAAAATTTTCCTTTGTTCATACAAGTAATAATACAAAGTAACTGTATCAAAAGAGTGCTTGTTAATAATGGATCAAACACAAAAATTTGTAGCATATAATTCCTAACCACCATTTGTGTTAACCCAAATCTTATTAAAAAAATAGTTATATAATTAAAAAGGTTTGACAATTCACAAGCCCTTTGTTTGGTAAAATTGCATTCAATATTATCCTAGGTCCATGTAAATTTCCCACTTTGTGCTAAATTATGCCAAATAACTTGAACTATAACATTATATTGGGATGGTCTTGGATACATAAACTGTGTGTGATTTCTTCTACATTTCATGCATGCTTAAAATTTTATCATTAAGGACTCTTTTACAGATGTCCAGCAAATCCAAATCCATTCAGACACTATAAAATGGTCCTAAATATATATATACATATATATATATATATATATATATATATGTAAATGTATATGTAATCCTAAACCAAAATAATTTGAATATGAGTCCAAAATTGACATAACAGTACAAAAATCTAACCAGACTATAATATTTAAGGTACCAAAAAGATAACTTACACAATTACCTAAGTCCTTGACTTTATTACTCCTATAGTTAATAGAGTGTGATATTATATCTCTCCCTCATCCTATTGAGGTTCTTATGATTTAACCTCTATCTAAAGGATATGATGAGAATTTTTATTATCACTATCATAAGGGACCCGAGCATTCTACAAACCATTATTTTACTTTGAATCACAAGATCCAAAATATTATTGATGACCAAAAGATTAAATTTGAGGATCATGCAAAGTAATTAGATTTAAAACAACACAAAAATCATCCACACCAACAAGATATAACAATTAAATTAAAATTGGGTGGTGTTTATTCTTGACATAACTATATTGGTCCTACATAAATAAAAATCACTTACCATATAAAGCATTTTCAGCAGCTTGGTTTTAATATACTAGACTTGAAAAAGAAGGTCAGTTGGAAATACTCCTTAGGCAACATAAAAATACCAATTTATTATGGTCCTAAAATAATTAAAACATTAGTTTGGGTTATGCCTACCACATCATATGCATTTACATTATAATCTCTTTGGTTATACCAAATGGATCCAAATCAACAGGGTATTTCATTTTCTCATGAAGGTAAATTTATATATATCTCAAACGGTAGTATTACTTCCTATACTACACATGAAAAACATGAGGAACATGTTATGTACCTTTTAAACCTATCTAATCATAATGTAAATAATGTAAAATATCCAACTTAAAGTGGTAAGGTTCACAGTGGAGGAGACATTTATGGCCATCCATTGGATGCAATCATAGGATGATATTTCTTCTTCAAAATTTTCAAAAATATAAAAAAACAAGAACATCCAAAATTTCCAAAACACACTTTCATCACCTACATGTTCTATTGGCTCTTTGGCATCCATGTGTTAGTTCCATATTAATGGATGGCATACTCAGTTGTTCCTACATACCCATATGTGTCACATTTCTACTTGAGTGTGATATAGGCATACACAAACAAATGATACATTATTATTTCAGATGTTATACCTTCCATATAATCATGTAATATATACGCTAGGGGCATCTACTTATTTGATATTGAAACACACAAGTTATATGATTCGGTGATCACTTTACAATATCTTGTTTAAGATTACATATGTACTTACACATGCCTATTATACATGGTTATATATTACCTAGGGTACTTGATATGTTATACACTTGACATAATTTTCCTAACATATTATATCCATAGGCTACTATGGCATGTTTATGTTTTTTGTTTATGCATTACTTTATACACTTACTTGAGTATCTTCCCTTGCTATTTTAAGTCGTATTAGATTATTTAAATATGCTTCTTTGCTTGAGGTCCCCATGCCTATGTATAATTTAATTGACATTTTCATATGTCATTTTTTTTTGTATGGAAATTTGAATAACATTTGACTAAGTCATGTTGCTTCAATTGTGTAGCATTTGAACATGCCCCTTGTTTGTGATCTCCTTTAACCATTCCCTTTTGACTTGTTTTTTAGTGTTCGTGTGTGTGTACTTGATTTTCCTGTTGAGATTATATTTTTATTATCTAGATGTTGCCATTCTATTTACCATGAAAATTAATCATACATATGATCACATTGGTTTGATGTGATTCAATGATACATTTACCTAAACATGTTCTTTCTATATGTTACAAGGTTACATTCAAAGATTATACAATTATCTTATCTTTTTGAGGTCAGGTAACTATCAGTTCCTATTTTTCCCTCACCTAAAAGAGGGAATATTATTTGTTTCATGTCATAGATACATGTTCTCCACAGTTGGCATGGTTTCTAGATTTAGTGGGAGCATGTTTTAGAAGCATGTTATCCACAAGCATTCGTTATATGATACTTATATCAATTTTTAGATTAAGTCAAAGCATGCCATATAGACATGGATTCCATATATTCATAGTTTTCATATTTAGTGGAGGGATGCTTTAGAAGCATGTTCTCCACATTAATTTATTATATGGTACCTATATCAATTCCTATATTCTATTGGGGCATGTTTTAGAAGCATATTCTACACACCTATTCAGTATTAAACATCTCCAGTTTATAGTGAGGGTATGTTTAGGAAACATGTCCTCCATATTGGTACTTATATTAGTTTTCATATTTATCCATATATAGTTTGGGCATGTTTTGTAATCATTCCCTCCACACTTACATAGTTATCTAAATTGGCCAAAGCATATGGTTGTATGATTCAGATTCATAGTTGTGGCAGAATCTTATGCATTAGTATTATTGTATACATAATTTCAGTGTGATACATATCTAAGGTGTATATGCTATGAAACATGTACCTAATATTACAAAATCCAAATCAGTTTTATATTCCAAAATATTTTTATAGAATGTTACCATATCATAGACTTTTTTTTACTAATACCCTATAAACATTTCTGAACTTTTATTTAGCCAATCTAGTGTAGTAATTGGTTCAGATTTTTGGTATGGTTAAGGTGATTGAATCACTCAATATTACCAATTTTCTAGGTTGGAATTGATCATTTAACCTCACCAGGTTATAATTATCATTGGGTTGCATAGTTGAGCTAATCTCAACTGCTAGGTGGAAACTCGCTTTTGCTCTAAAGTTGGGGGCATGTGCCTTCCAATATATATATATATATATATATATATATATATATATATATATATATATATATATATCTATATTTATCCTAATCTCAATTTTAGAGACTTACAATTATAATGTTTTTCAAAACATTTTGCTAACAGGCAAGGTGGTTACATTGACACATAGGTGTACTCCTAAACCTTGATCTTTTAATTTCAATCTATTTCAAGTACTTTCAACCTAGATTATATGCACTAATTTTATACTTCAAAATTTTTTTTGTTGTAATTCAATCACTATCAAAGCACTAAATTTGGGCATATGTAAAGATAAGGTGTGTATACACACCTAGGTAAACATTCATTTCTTTTAAACTATCAATTTCATTACTAGATTAAAGGGAGGAAATGTAGATGATATTTTATGATTATGTAGCACCTCAGTCTTGTATGCTTAGAAAACTTAGAACTTGGTTGTTCCTCTTAGTTATTTACCTTTCTCACATCCATAATTATTACATCTACTCTATCTTTATGCCCCTTGGCCTATATCTCTTAGTCTGACTAATCTTTTATTGATGATTCAGGTCTCCTATCTTGCCTAAAATGCTTAAAATGTACTTATCTTACATCTCTACAAGTTTAGAATATGTACTAATTTTCTAATCCTTGGACACTAATTTTTAGGATAGATAATAATATCAACCTTGTTTTCCTATCCTAATGCCAGTGCCTACTAACCTAGAATTATCTAATTTTCAAATGAAACATAACCTAATGGTTTTTCTAAGTGTTTTAATGTGAGTTATTGCTCCAAATGGATTGATATAAATATAATATCAACCCTCATTCATTATTCACCTAGAAAAAGTTCAAAGAGACAAAGACAACTCATTAAAATCAACCTATCAAGCATTCAATTACAAAAAATCAATAATATTTCCATACCAATCATAGGGACTACACATCTACAAGTTTGAAGTAAAAAAAGAGCATCCCAAGATCCCAATTTTCTAAGTTATATTATAGGTCACTATTTTACTTTCTTTACACATATTTTATGATTCATGTAAAATCTAACACATAGGGTATAAATACATGAATCTGAATCCCTCTTAAGATTATTGGCTATGTAGGCAATGCCCACTAATAGCAGGGTCTATGGGGAAGCTTGACATTAGGTGCCCACTAACCCATTTTTCCCCAATGTCACTTTGAAGATGGAAATATAAGGTTTTACCATTTCACATGGAGTGACAATCCATGATGCAAATATGAATGCACCAGAGTGAAGGTGAAGAAAAACTTAGAAGCATCTATGTGGTTGCATATTGCTTCAATATATATTATATATAGGACATTAGCCTTGAACCTAGATAATAGCATCGATGTAACTATCCTAGGTTGATGTTATTATCCAAAGAACCAAAATCTAATCTTTATTCAAAAATCTCATTATATCCTTCTTCTTGCCTAGTCCAAATCTAAAACTATATTAACATCAAAAAAAGATAAGTACTTCACTTCCTTATCATTTATATATCTACCATAGTTATATTTTCCATATTTGGACTATCTCAACATAATAAATTCACTATATGCTTATATCTAAGTTTATCATTTAATTGGCCTGCTATTAATAGGATTATCACCCTTGTTCCATTTCATTTCCATATACCCCTTTAACCTTAGTTAACCCCAATCTAGATTTTTAGGGTTTAACAAGAGGAGAAAATTATAAAAATCTAAAAGAGTTGAAATCCATAATATCATAATAAAAGGCAAATTTAAAAATAAAAATAAATATTAAAATTTAGGTTACACTTAAATACATGATCTTTTTTGCACACCCCATGTTCTATTCAAAGATAAAACTCCACAATTGTCCTTATAATAGATTTAATGTCCATTGGGATGTGGTAGGATAGTAGACTTGAGTAGGGTGTCTAATTATATTTGTACATATCTATAGTTTACATTCTGGTGTGACCTAATTTCTCACACAAGTACCCAATCTTCATAATATGTTGATGGCTCTATAAGGGGTCTTGGTGAGTGGGGAACATGTTGTTGGAAAACATGATCATTTTTAATTTGCATGTATGTTAGCCTTCACGGAATGATATTTATATCTCACTAGTTAGCCCAATCTTATGTTTGTTAGGTAGGGCTCTCTAGGGTCATTGATGTTAAAAACTATTAGTCTTGTCAACATGACTAAAATATTTTGTTTCAAGTAAAAAAAATATTTTCACCTTGGTGATGGCCCTATTTTCCATCCTTTCATTTCCCCCTTGACAAAAAAGTTTCTTTATAAATATCTCATGTCTTCTAGATTCATATTCTTCATCTCTTTCAGTAATGTTAGCATTATAATAGTTTTAGTTTTTCCATCTATAGAATAGAAACTGCATCTTTGAGTTGTCACGAAATATTCTCTTGGTCATTACCTTATATTTCTAGGATTTCTCTTAATTATGTTTAATATTTATTTTTGTATGACCGTTATTTATTCAACATTTCTTTTTAATTGTTACTATTATTTATAGTAGTAGAATAAAACATTAAATATAATAGTAGCTAAAGTAGTAGGGTTGTTAGTTCCTAAAGCATTCCTATGCAAATAACAACTTTAAAATTTATAAAACCCACTACTTAAATAAACCATCATGCCACTATTATCCTAATTTAAATTTTAAGAAATAGCATTAAAAAACAATAATATAGACATTTTTCAGCTATATGAAAACTTTAGCTGTATTAAACAATAATTTTTAGTACTACGGTTATCATACATTTTCAAATATTCTAGTAGATAAATCAGATAAAGAGATTTCTCCCCATTGTTTTCCACTACATACATTTGTCTCTTAATGTTGGGATAAATTTTTCTAATACATGAAAACTTGCACGCATTACAAACTTGAGTGTGAGACACTATATAGTGCATTATGCATGAAGTTGTCAATTAAGGTAAGATTAAAGTGAAATTGTGTTCACCTATAATGCATGTTCTAAAGAGGATATGTTACAATAGAGATTCAATCTCTTGCCTCCAATACCTAAATTGTAAATAGTAAATTAGACCTTAGGTACCACAATTCTTCCTATGTTACTCATGCCTCTTTGCTTGAGATTGTTATATTAGTTCAAAATGAGATTGTTGTGTAACATACCATGCCTACTCTTAGAATATGATGAAGTGGCCCTTATTGAGTGCACCATGACAAAACATTCATAATTTTTTTTTGGTGGACATTATTACTAGGGGTCTTAACTAACTATCATATCACTACTCTAGAGAAATAGAGCACCAAAAATCATCGAGGATAATATATACATATTTGCTATTTTAAAATTTAGAATTAATACTATTATTATTGTCACCCATGGAATCCATGTTGGTAACACCAAATAATTTCTAGGACAATGACAAAAAGTACATTGTTGTAAAGTTGAAATTTATTTTGTATAACTACTTATTGAAACATAATCTATAGGTGGTATTATAAAAAATAATTATGCTTATTGTATGATTAAGTATAAATTCCAATCAATGGATTGCAATCAACACCGACATATTCATCAATTTTATTCTTGTAATATTTACTAAATAAACCACAAAGGTTAGATACTTTAGGTAAAATGATAATATTATTACATCCATATATTAGGATTAACTATTTTATATATACATTTTATGTGTGTGCATGTGTGTGTGTGTGTGCATGTGTGTGTGTGTGTGTGTGTGTGTGTGTGTGTGTGTGTGTGTGTGTGTGTGTGTGTGTGTGAACGCGCGCGTGTGTGTGTGTGTGTGAGTGCATGAGTGCATATGTGTATGTGTGCATGTGTGTGCACATGTGTGTGCGTGTGTGTGTGTGTGTGTGTGTGTGCGCGCGTGCGTGAGTGCATGTGTGTGTGTGTGTGTGTGTGTGTGTGTGTGTGTGTGTGTGTGTGTGTGTGTGTGTGTGTGTGTGTGTGTGTGTGTGTGTGTGTGTGTGTGTGTGTGTGTGTGTGTGTGTGTGTGTGTGTGTGTGTGTGTGTGTGTGTGTGTGTGTGTGTGTGTGTGAAGGATTAGATTAACTAATTTAAGTGTTATTAATTAAAATATAATAGTGTTATAATATATTTAGATAAATATATTATTTTTATTTAATTAAAAATATATTTTTTAATTTTAAAAAATATAATTAATAAGTGTTAACACCGACATTTACATAAATTTTATTTTTGTAATCTCCATTAAATAAACTACAAATATTAGAGAGGTTAAGCAACATAACAATATTATTCCATCCATATGCCATGATTAACTATTTTACATATACATAAAGAATTGTATATATATAGTATTAGATTAATTAATTTATGTGCCCTTGCATCCCATTTCTTTTTACTATCTCCTTTACAAAGAATATTAATTAGAGAATCATCGTAATCAATCAGGAAAACTGAATCTGGTGCCCCATTTATTAGTACCTTCTCCTTTACAAATAATTTTAACATGTGATTAAAAATAAATTATAGATTTTTGAATATTATTTTATATAATTAGTATTTAAAACAAAATTATGTAATTAATTTTTATAATACCATTTGTAGACACCCAAAAATTACCACAATTGGCACCTGATCGGACTTCAGATTGATTCCTACCAACCATTTCAAATTAATCCTAAAAATTATTAAACATTTCAAATTTGTTTACACATCATTCATCAAATCTCAAAATCATGTTAAAACATCCCTAATTAGGGTATTATACCATATACAAAAATAACCTCTCACATATTCATCCCTAATCACCTTACGGCATGACAACTATCAATTCGACCTATGGACCAATTAAGTGGGGCACTTGCACACTTAATCAAAATCTTTAAAGAGATAAAAGGATAATAATAATCAATTAACTAATTAAATAATATAAAATACCTAGCTAAATTATCCATTTGCAATTAATAAATATCTAAAAAAGGAAATTCAAAATATCCTAGTCTTTCATCATTGCCTTTATGAGTTGTCAAGCTCTTTGAAAATATTCTAAAATATCTAATTTGAGAGCCATGCATAGTAATTATGAATCATAATTACTTGATAACTATTAACTCTACTAGAGTTAGTTTTAACTTGCCAAGTGTTAGTTTGAACTCATTCCAAGCCTAAACTTCACCTTAACTCACCTTGGATGAGATTTAATTCCTAAGGCTATAAATACAAGGCCATACCCTTTTATTTCTAAACTTGGATATTATAAAGTTATTATGCAGTATTTGATCCATATAACTCATGCAAGTAGTGTTACCAATCCCAAATCTTAAGCCAAGCAATCACAAGCCAAAGTGTGAAGGAGAGAAGGAGCCAAGTAACATCCATTAGCAAAGACTTCTTGATGCACAAGGTAAGCAAGCCATTCAACAAAGCCATTTAGAGCTCCCAAAGAATATAAAAGACTTTTTTTTATGTTTTTGTTGTTCTTTCATTTGGTTTTTGTTACTAAGCTCTCCTTAGTGTCTAGGATAGGGGTGTAAGTCTTAGTGTGTTTATTTGAGTTTTATTGCTTGGACTAACATCATACTAACCTCCTTTCTTGGATTTCTTGATCACAAATGGCTTGCCCAGTGGGACCAAGCATCCCATGCAACTAAGGATATTAATATGTGGATTTTAGTTTTGCTAATGGATGCTTAAAATCTTCAAATTTTGAGTTTTAATTTTGTTTTTCATGTATTTATATTTTTTATCAACACACAGGTTGCATAGAGACCCACATTGATTATCCCAGACCAACATCATTTCTCCCATAACTGACATCAATCCCTTTGTGAAAATTAGGTCACAACAAAGGCATTACTAATAATGGTTTTTCTTTTTTTTTCTATCATCTATGTTTAGGATCGTGAATATTATTTATCTAACCATTTCCTTGTGGGATCTTGTGATAATTGTTGGTTTTAAGTTCATTTACTGATAGTTGTTTTTGGTGAAAACCCATATTCTATTTTTATGTGTTCTTACAAGAATCAAAGTTGACCTCTTTTGACTGATGTTGATCCCTATGTGGATCAAATGATGTCAATATCTGTGAATTGGCATCGATCCCTGCGTAGATCGATGTTGATCTCTCTGAGACAAAAAAATAGAAAATCTAAGAGAAATTTTTGAAATATTGTTTTCTCACTCACTTTTGGGCTTCTAAATAGGAAAACCCTTAAAATATTGTAGGTCCTAAGGTGGAAAAAGCCAAGTCTAAACATGATTAAATATTGCACACTATATCTTTGGTGTTTAAAATGAACTTAGTTCTTTTCAATACCTTAGTTGTTTTTTAAGTTTTTGAAATTTTTTTTTACTAATGCCAAGGGACTCAAATTTTACAACACACTTTGTTTTAGTGCACTAAAATGAACTTTCACACTTAGTTACATAATCTTAAGAGATGTTTATTTTATGCTTATTTGTTAAAAAGTTATTTATTTATATCAAAATGAGTGATGCGTATATGCTCTCCCCCCATCCCCTTTAGGGAACTCAAGTGACCAAAATTGTTCATTATTTACCTTAGTTGATTAGTACAAAAGCATGAAAATAAACTCACTAATCCCCTCCCTAAATCCATATGGTTTGGATAACCCCAAAATGACCTTAAAGTCTTTTCAATTGTCTTTATTTTTATGCATGTTGGCTTGTGACTAGGAGTTCATCACCTCCTCACATATTCTTTAAGGAAGCATTGACCCATAAATTCATCTCCAAGCATCATTTCAACTCTAATCCATTGTGGGGTATATAAATTGAGTTATTGAATCATTAGGATGATAGTTTGAGTGGTTAAACTACCTCCATTAACAATTATTACATTTGAAATGTATGACCAACTTGGACATCACACTACACTGAATAAGTGATAGATGTAGTGGTTGTGAAAAGGATAAGATATTTTCATAACAATTTGATTGATGTGGATCCAATTGACATGATGTCATCTCTAGTGTTAGCCATACTTGGGACCATATAGCATCACCTAAAAATTGATAGTTTAGAACAACCCCACTTACCATAAACATATTATTGATGCAGGGTGAGTAAACTAAAGTTTCATGTCATAGTAAAAACTATTAAGGGAAGAGGGAGCCTAAAGACTCTACTTTTCATGTGCTTTTACTTTTTGTATTAATAATAAAAATCATCTCAAGAGTGAGTATATTGAAGGAATTTGAAATTATTATGCAGCCTTATTAGTTTTAAGATTTAGGACATTACACTTAGGTGTTTGTGTCATTTTATCCTTTATTTTGTGGTCTTGAGTCTAAGCTATCTATTTTTGTTTTTTATACAACATTAAAAATGATTCTTTTTTATACATCACTCCTTTGTTTGAGGAGGCATTACATCACCCATTTGACATCATATATGTGCCTTAAATATTTTTGTCAAACCTTTGTGTGTGTTTATCATTTGATTGAAAAGGGTGTTGTTACGTTGCCTAATTCATTTTGAACTTTGTGCCTTTAAGTCTTTAAAAAATCCATTAATCACATCTTTATAGCATGATAATGCCGTTACCCTACTCAAAATCATTTCAAAAGACTTGTTTGCCTTGTGTCCAAATTTCAATTTCCAAATGAAAACCATGTGTGCCTTTTATATCTTGATACCTAGTGCCATTATATTGTCCATTCTTGCCTAGATTTTTGTTAGATTAGCAATTTCCAGCTATCAATCCAGTGCATAACTTTCATAAGGTCAGCATATGTTTACCACAGGTACCCAAACCCAATCGAGAGTTATATCTGCAGGGCCATGTGGTCTGAGTAGCATCAGGTGTGTGATAGAAATTGTGAGAATATCGTGGGCCTGGAAGAGGATACAATAGGGATAGAGGGAGACAAGTGGGACTGTTACGCCCCTACAACAGTTCATGGGTGCTGGAGAAAGTGGTGTGTTGTCATTCTGGGCTGTTGTGTGAGTTTTAAAGAGGGCAGATTTGTCTACACAACCACCACTATTCTTGTTAATAACTAGGCACTTATTAGGAGAGCTGGGCACTTATTGGGAGAGCTAGGCACACTTGCCAGACAAGACAAAATTAAAATATTAAAAAACTATTCCAGTTAGCAGCATATGGACAGCAGTAGTCAAGGGCACAATAAATAATCTAGTTTTGGTTATCAGCGAATAAGGTTCTATTATCTGCTTATTATTGAATAAAGATTTAATTTTTTTGTGCCAAATCCTTGTATGGAGAAGATATTATTCTGTCCATAAAAATTTGAAAGTCACAATTTTTCTATATCTTCCTTAAATAAATATATTGGCACTAATGTTTTTGAAATCATTAAATTGAGTGGATTTGTTCCATATTCAGTTTATTGTTTGATTGCTTGCTAACTATTTGACGAAAGTCCAATAGGAAATAATAGTATCTTTTTGGTAATCCTAGTAAGTATTTGACAAAATTCCATAAGTGCTATACCAGTGTTTAGTGATCCTACTAGTGAGGGTCATTACAGTGGTATCAGAGCCACCATCCTGCCATCTTGTGATCATCTAAATAGCAGATGAGCAAGAGAGAAATCAGATATCATATCAGGGAACAATGGAGACAACCAAATAAGAATCTTTAGGTCAAAAGAGACACTGGAAAATCAGTGCAAAATATGGTAGAAGAAGATAGAGATGCAAGTACTGAAAGGAAATTTGACACTATGCTTGATATGATGTCACACTTGTTAGGAAAATTAGATCAGCAAGACATTCCAGATCAAAATCATCCACACACCGCTGAACATAGTGGAGTTAATGAGTAAAGGTCAATACAACACACTGGAAACACTAAAGGATCAACATCTAGGCCTCTTTTTCCCACCTTTACACCAAGAGAAGAACCATTACATGCTACTCCAACTACTCCATTTGGAGAAGAAGCTAGATAGGCCTACTTGGAGTATAGCACTCTCCCTCTTGAAATGAGATAAATATGGACATTTGATCAATTTATGAATCAAAGAAATAAGAGAGGAGGAAGAAATGATTACCATGCTCCAAGGAATGACTATCAACAAGCACTTGGTAAGATTTCCATGCCTTACTATGATGGAAGTAACAAATGTATAGCTAGGTCTTGGGTTCAAAAGCTTGATAATTATCTCTCTTTGAGACCAATGCCTAAAGAGGATGCCATAAGATTTACCACACTACATCTTGAAGGAACTGCTCACGAGTGGTGGTATCATGGGTTGGTCACTCTTGGACACAACCTTATCACTACATATGAGGAGTTGACCAATAGGCTGGTGGAAAGGTTTGATGTCAAAGATCTTGAGGTGAGTTTCTGTGAATTGGCATAACTAAAATAGCATGGTTCCATTGATGCTTATATTAATGACTTCCAGAAGCTAGCAGCAATGGTGCCTAATATTTTAGAGTGGAGGATAGTCATGTTATTTATAGAAGGACTAACTAAACCACTCAAGGGGTGGGTTAAGGCCTTTAATCCTCTCACATTTCAAGAAGCTATGAAGAAAAGCCACAGTATGGAACTTGTAGCGCCAGCAAATAGGTTCAGTTCAAAAGGCTCTTCATCAAACAAAGATAATAAAGAGGAATTCAACAAAGGTAAAGAGAAGGATGAAGATATGAAAGACAAGTCAGCTGCACCTTTGAATAAGGAAACGCTTAATGACCTACGTAAGAAGAAGTTATGCTTCTATTGCAAGGGTCCCTATGAGTTTGGACATGACTGTCCTATGAGGCCTAAGGGAAAGGCCAACAGGTTGATGTGGGCTTATTACAAGGGCTCAAATTCAGACAGCTCAGAGTACCATGATCTTGATGATGCAAAGCAGGAATAGGAGGTAGAACAAAAGGAGGAACTAGAGTTATATTTACAAGAGGAATGTATATTTAGTATTCAAAGAGATGGTGCTTTCAAAATTAGAGGTGTCTTGGCAGGATAAAAGGTTATTACACTCATGGATACTAGTGCCACGCATAACTTTATTGATGCATGCTTCACTGAGAGGCGTGGACTCACCACTGAGGAGTTTGAGGGACTGAAAGTTAAGGTGGCTGATGGATATACTCTTTGATGTGACAGGATGGTACATGATATACCTCTACACTTGAACAACTATGAGTTCAAGGCAAATTATTATGTGGTCAACATGGGTGACATGGACATAGTGCTTGGGATGCAGTGACTACATTCATTGGAGGAGATTACTATGAGACTTAAGGATATGGAGATGTGATTTGAGGTAGATGGCAGAACTCATGTGCTGAAGGCTATTTGTAATAGTGATGACAGGACTATTACACTTAAGAGGATGGAGAGGCTAGCCAAGCATAATGATATAGAATGAGCAGCTATTTATACCTTGATGCCTACACATGAGGAGCAGCATAAGGATGAATATCATCTTGATGAGAAGGCATACATCAATATTCCACCAGGCAGACTGCCAGATAGAGTGCATAATGTATTCCATGTATCATGCCTCAAGAAGGCATTGGGTCAGAATGTGGTGCCTTTTACAGTGTTACCTCCCTTGGATAATGAGGGGAAGTTAATTCTAGAATCCATCCTGGATAGCAGAGAGAAGCAGCTTCATAGGTGAGTGATCAGAGAGTACCTAATTAAGTGGAAGGATCTACACGTTGAGGGTGCTACTTGGGAGGGTGAGGCCATTCTATAACATCCGGCATTGAGATTACTTGAGGCCAAACAATTTTAGGAGGGGCAGACTGTCATGTCCCCTCTCTAGTATGACATGACACTTCACATGGATTTGCCTATTCTAGACTCTCGTAGGTAGATGGTGGTGATGAGAGAGTCATTTTTGCATTTAGTTGGCAATTGGATGGCTCATTATGCTCTCAAAGAAATTATATTTATTTATTTTGGGCCAAAATGTTATATTTTTTTGGTGCATTTTTTATTTTATTAAATTACTTTTTATTTAAAAAGTATAATGATGTTTTACAAGATGTATTACGAAAACTTCTAGAATTTTTGAAAAGTGCATAAATAGACCCCATGGGTCTCTCATTTAACATCGAAGTTTATTTTCTCATTTTGGCTTCTTGGGCTTTGTAGAACCTGATGGTCTACAAATTTTCAATCTAATCCTTGAGAATGATGCCTCTCAAGTGATTGCATAACTGAGGAGGTGAAAGATCCTCTGAAGGGTTGCTTGGAGGAATTGGTATTTAGCCAATTCAATTGTGCTAAATTTGGAGAATTTTGGTGGTTTATTCTCAGCTAAGAAATCTTCAGTATTTCAACATTTTTGGAACAATCAGTTAGTCTTCGGCATTGTTGGATTAGCAATTTCTAGCTATCAATCCAATGCATAACTTTCAGAAGGTCAGCATATGTTTACCACAAGTATCCAAACCCAGTCGAGAGTTATATCTATAGGGCCATGTGGTCTGAGGGAGTAGCATCAGGTGTGGGAAGAGCTACATTCAAACCTTGAAGGTAGCAATAGAATTTGTGAGAATATCGTGGGCCTGGAAGAGGATGCAATAGGGACAGAGGGAGACAAGTGGGACTGTTACGCCCCTACAACAGTTCATGGGTGTTGGAGAAAGTGGTGTGATGTCATTCTGGGCTGTTGTGTGAGTTTTAAAGAGGGCAGATTTGTCTACATAGCTACCACTATTCTTGTTAATAGCTGGGCACTTATTGGGAGAGCTGGGCGCACTTGCCAGACAAGACAAAACTAAAATATTAAAAAATTGTTCCAGTTAGCAGCATACGGACAGCAGCAGTCAAGGGCACAATAAACAATCTGGTTTTGGCTATCAGCTAATAATGATTTGAATAAAGATTCAATTTTTTTGTGCCAAATCCTTGTATGGAGAAGATATTATTCTGTCCATAAAAATTTGAAAGTCGCAATTTTTCTGTATCTTCCTTAAATAAATATATTGGCACTAATGTTTTTGAAATCATTAAATTGAGCAGATTTGTTCCATATTCAGTTTATTGTTTGATTGCTTGCTAACTATTTGATGAAAGTCTAATAGGCAATAATAGTATCTTTTTGGTAATCCTAGTAAGTGTTTGACAAAATTCCATAAGTGATATACCAGTGTTTAGTGATCCTACTAGTGAGGGTCATTACAAAAACTTTTTTTTCTTAGATTAGCCTTGTTTGAAACATTTTGTACCTAGATCTTGGCATTATAGTTTTTATTCATCCACCTGACCTATTTGTGTAAGACATTCAATGTTAGACATCTGACATGAGACTATTTTGTATTGAGATTTAGCATAGACCCTTTTGGAGATGCAACTCCCCTTTTTAACCAAGTTAGACCAAGTTTGAACCATTTATCCTTTGGATATTGTTTTTCAAGAGTTTATAGAACTCTAGGCCTTTGTTTTGAAACATTTATCATCGATTTGAATATGTCTCATTATACTCATAGTGGAGCTATGTATAATATGTGATATGATAATGTGGTTGCACAAGATGACTTTGTTCAAGACCCTTATGGTGACGATGTAGTTTGTGAGATAGATTATTATTCTCCTTACAACACTCAATCTAGGGAACAAATCCAATATCCTTTAGCTCATTATTTATTCAACACACCTCCATACTCATATTAGGACCAAGAATAAACAATGTAATACCTAGATAGCATGCCTTTAGTTGTAGACCAAGTTCAACAAAAACCATACTATGTTATGATGTCATCAGCATACAATCCCTATTTATTTGATTGTCACTTGTTTTCAAATAGGGATGAATTTTTAATCAGAGCCATAAAGGTAGGGGCCAAATTTCTAGCAAACTTCCCCCACAAAAATTTGCCTAGTCTAGCTAGATTGCCTTCAACTATGCCTTACAACCAAACTATCAAACATGCCTCTATTATCATTCCTAAAGAACTCATGCCAATGACATACCAAGGTCCATGTATGCTTGTCCTCATTATTTACTATTTTATATAAATGTAGATAGCATATCAAACCTATTTAAATTTAGCACATAATTTCAATAACATGGCTATGTCAAATGCTCCCCTTATCTAGTTATCTCCTTCAACAATATTATTAATTGAATTGATCGGCTAAGAAAATTTGGGTATAGACCCATTCACTCAAATCACTTCAATTGTAAATATGTTCAATGCCCCAGCTATCAAAGAAGTGCCTACTTCTTATATGCAAAGAAATGTGAAAACATAGTGGATAACATGCAAGTGTCATCCAGTCTAGACCTAAGTGGTCTAACTGCACAAACAACTAGCCCATAATAAGTGTCATCAATTAATACCATGAGTGGTTCATAATAGTAGGGGGTAGAAACTCCTATTCCCTAACAAGCTACCTATAATCCTCAACCAATTGCTTTTTCAAGAATTCAACCACAAAGATTAATTATTCAAGAAACAAATATTACCTTGCCTCAACAAAACATGATGAATGTTACTCCACCTCAATAGGTGACAACTAACATTCCAAAACAATAGGCACAATCCAATATACCAATGCAACAAAGGTAAAATATTTTTCCACCTCAATAGGGGGAAATAAATGTTCTGCCTCATCAAATAATGACCAATATACCTCAATAATCGAAGACCAACATGCATTCAAAAACATTGTCTAATCAACAACGTATGTTTATTGGTCAATGAAAAATATCAAACACTCTACAAGTGTCTACTTCACAACAAGAGTTCACACAACTAAGAGTGACTACTGCTAAATAAGTGTCAATTAGGCAATAATTGACTTTTGTTCCAAATATACCACAAATTCAATGATAGGGCCTTGATTCACAGTAAGTTCCCCTTAATTAGCTAGGATTGACTAGTTATCAATAAGTCCCTATTCAACTACAGTAGGCACAATAATTCACCCAAAGCCATATCTTTCCATCCAAACCATAATTTCCTCAAAACTAGGCCTATATATGAAATTTGAACTAGAATTCACACCATAATGTGTATAATTCTAACAATTGCATCTTAATCTACACGTGCATATTCATGTTTAATTCCTTAACCAAACCAACATTCCACAACAAACCATGCCTCCACTATACCCCAATCAAAGTAATACACTTTTGTCCACCCAGTCTCCACCTCAGGCCAATGTTGTATCTAATTTCTTGGCACAATAACTACAACAAATGAAGGATGTAATTACCACCATTTAAGTTGGGAAATAGACTAGGAAGTTTAAATTAGATGACATGTGTTCTTACCCATTCAACATGGACTATCTTTAGATACCATTTCCTCTAGGGTACAAACCAATGATGTTTGACAAATAAAAAGGAAAAGGAGACCCAAAGGCCCATTTAACAAAATTATTTGTTGCTTTCTAGTTAAAGGCTTATAGTGACATATACCTCCTACTTTTTTCCCTTGGAGTTTATTAGGATAGGACTTGGATTGGTTTTCTAAATTGCCAAAGAACTCATTATCTTATTTTGATGACCTTTTAGATAAGTTTGTGTAGCATTTCTCTTACAATCTCAAACATGATATTTCATTGGTAGATTTGGCTCAAGCCAAACAAAAGGCTAGAGAAAGTTTTAAAATCTATCTACAACGATGGAGAGAACTTATCAGTCACTTCACACATAGCTTACCAAACAAGCAATTAGCCATTGTGTTTATCAAAAATTTACATAGTGAGATATCCTATCATCTAGAACTTTAGTGTGAACATACCTTCAAAGAAATCATTGACAAAGGCTTATGGATCGAAAAGGCCCTCACTAACAAAAGGATTATCAATTTAACCTCGTTGAATCATAACCACAACTAAAACCAATAAAATGGTTAGAATCATAACCAAAACCAAGTCCAAGTGTAAGCATTAGTACCAGCCCATGCTAGCAATTATGAAAAATCCAAGCAGTTTAACTACAACAACAATGTTATTGGTAGTGGAGTAACCTAGTCATGACATGTCTAAATGGTGCAAACACCATTTGTTCAACCAACATCATAAATGTAAAATACTCCTCACTAATAACCTATTCATTAAGTATAGCCTTTGCAATAACCTAGACTGGATTAACAAATGCAGCAACCTTCACCTTTATAAACCCCTCCTCCAAGGAGAAATGTGCCTAGTCATCTAGTCTTTAGTGACTTTGGAGAGCCCATTGAAGCCATATTTCACAAGTTAGCTTCTGATAATATAATTAGTTGACCAACACCAAATCATTATCCTTTTGGCATTCCTTATCTACACTGGTATATAGAAAATGAGTTTTGTGATTACCATTGGGTTAATGGACATAACTTACGTCATTGTGTATAAATCAAACATTTTATTCAAAATATGTTAGAAAATGGGGAGATAACATTGGAGAATAAAGCTTTTATATCTGATCAAAAATTGGGTCTTTATTAAAACCCTTTTCCATAATATAACAATAACAACAACTAGTAACAACAAAGGCTAGAATGGTAGTAGCAATAGTATCAATAGTCTAGATAATAATAGTAATTTTAGTATCAACAATAATAATGTCAACCAAATGGATAGAACCAAGTCCAAAATGATTCCAATAACCAAAACACTTACCGTATAATTGTATATAACTACAACAAAGTTTCAAGTCATCTTATGGGAGGTCACATTTCCACCATCACCATCAATCCAAGACCAAGTACAAATAAAATAGGACCATTGCTAATCAATTCCAACCAACCTATGCTAGTGATCCTTCCTTGACTTGGGATTGCAATAGGCATACTAGTAAGTAGGGATTATTACTTTTAGACCTTAAATTGATAACTCGTCATTGCCCCATGAACACATACAAGTTCACCAACAACTGAGACTTGTCCTATATTGCCCCCTCCACCATCTTTTTCTAGTAACCATGGTCTTTTCTCTAATATTGATTATGTAATCATAACTTGGTGGTTAAATATTGCCATTCCAAGACCACTACCATCTTCCATCAAACCCATACATCCCATCATCCTAACTAAGATTGAGCCATATACCGCTATCAAAGAAAAGATCTTTGATATTATGGAACAGCTTCAAAAAATGCCTTCACAAATTTCTATCTTCGATTTGTTTCATATTTCTACAATACACAATAACATCTTCATAGATTTCCTATGCCAATCATAAATTTCCAATGACATATCCCAAAATAAATTCCAAGCTTTTTTTGGGAGCCCCAGTATAATAATTAACCTTTGATCAAGGTGATCTATCATCCCTTAGCCCTCTTCATAATAATCCATTGTACATCAAAGTTGTCATAACATGGCACAAAGTAAAACATGTCCTCATAGACAATAGATTGAGACTAAATATTGTGTCTCTAAATCTCATCAAACATATTAGATACACGACAACCAATTTCTAGCCAAAAAAGATCACAATCAAGGCCTATGACAATGAAAAGTAAGAATCACAAGGTACCATCAACTTTCCAATTATCATTGGGTCATTGAACCATGATACATTATGCCATGTGTTATACCTAAATTTTTCATACAATTTACTCTTGGTTATACCTTAGATACATGAAATTTATGCCATCCCTTCAACATTGCATCAGTGTTTCAATTTCTCTCATTGTGGCATGGAAATCACCATTCATGGAGATTCATAGCCCTAAGAACATTGCAAACATGTGGAGGCCAAGTATGAAAGATATGACTACCATTTTGTCTTGGATCTAATGCCTAAAAATGACAAGGGAAAATAAATTCTTGTTGATTCACTAGAGGCCAATTTTATAGAGCCTGATAGTCTTAATTCATCTTCTCATATACCACCTCCTAAAATGTCCAATCATTTTACCATCATGGCTGATGGCCTAGGAGAATATTTTACCCAAAATACATTCCATATTTCTAAGCTTCCATGGAACCCCAAGTCCTATGGAAGACCTAAATTCAATCCACCTTGTATGGAATGGTAAGGAAAGGGAAAAGGCAAATTGCATAGTCCAGCTCCCATAATTTTCACACCAACCACTGAACAAGAACATGACCCACTTAAATGATGAATCATGTTTATACAATGACAAATAGGCTAATTATTATAAAAATGTTAAATACTCCATACCTAATAGGTTCATGGAGAATCATACCTATCAAGGAATAAAACTTGGGATAAATCAACAGGGTACACTTTAGCCAATATCCATCACTCGATACAAAGGAACCTATGGTCTCATATCTAAACCACTTGGGGGTGACCCCACATATCTTATTTGTGATCCAATGTTAATGACTAGTGATGATGATGCTAGAAATAAAGTAGAGTCTAATCATAGCCTTTATGAAGACCTGACCAATACCAATTTGTTTGATAACCATGTCTTTTGTACCCTTATCTCAATCAACTGACATAATCTGCTTCCTCTTGATCACCCTCAACTTATAGCTTGGTACTAACAAGAATCCACATTGCCTATATATGAGTTTGAAAATGATGAGGCACTTTGTGAATTTTTAGGCCTAAGAGACAATGTTCTATTGGGAGAACACAAATAAGGTTTCTCAATCAAACTAGATCCTATAGCCTATTTTGGAGAATGAGTGAAAACCCTTAGCCATAAATAAATAAATAAAACATTGAGGTTCCAAATTAAAAACCTCTTTGAGGTGATTTTGGACTAGGATAAAAGTAAAGAGAAAGGTCAGTATTTTGGTGAAAACCTATTTCAAGCACCATTAGATGGGAGTGTTCACCTTTCCCCTAATAAAGCATAGGAGACCCAAATGATGAAATTACTTTTGGGTTTGAGTTTAGTTCTAATGAACAGTATGCCTTCTACTAAATTATTCAAGAGTTTCAAACAGTGTTTATCACATGGTAATACTTACCATTAAGAGATTATGATTCATCTTTCCTAAGGGAACTTGAAGAGCCATTCCAAATAGAGGACTTTGTCATTGTAGACCACTTTAAATCATTTTCAACTATCTTAAAGGATAGTTTGAATCTCCTTGTCAAAGACACTATGAAATTCAACATCAAGTCTCCAGATGACCCTAAATGGATCAAATTAGGTGCCTCCCTTATAGAAGAGGAGTGTGACATCTTTACATCCCTTTTGAGGAAATTTGTTGAAATATTTATTTGGGCCTACTCAAACATGCAAGGGTTGGACCCTACCTTGGTTGTATACCATCTTGTGGTACATCCTAATGCCAAACTAGTGAAACACAAATAATGTAAAATGTATCCTCACATTGTTGTATTAGTAAAGAAAGAGTTGGAAAAGATCTTAGAAGTGAGATGTATTCAACTGATTGACTATTTAGAGTGGATCTCAAATGTTGTGTCAGTCAATAAAAAGCTAGAAGGGATCAAAATCTACACTTATTTTAGAGATATAAATAAGTCCTACCCTAAGGATGACTTCCCTCTACCAGATATTGACATGATAGATGACTCCATAGTTAGGTATGAAATGCTTTCACTCATGGATGGATTTTTAGGATACAACCAGATCAGGATCATGCCAAAAAATCAACATAAAATAGAATTCACCACTTCATGGGGAATGTTTTATTACCAAGTTCTTCCATTTGGTCTCAAAAAATAGGGGCCACATACAAAAGAGTCATTACTATCATCTTTTATGTTATGATACATGACATTATTGAAGAGTATGTTGCTGACATATTGGGTAAATCCAAGACTAGGGCCAATCATCCATTCGCACTATGAAGAATATTTGAGAGACCACATGAATACAAAGTTAGATTCAAACCTAATAAGTATGTTTTTGGAGTTACTTCAGGTGAATTTCTTGACTTTATTGTGTATCATAGAGTCATTAAAGTTGATCCATCCAAAGTACAAGCCATTATCGAGATACTACCACCTTTCGATTTGAAGTAGCTCCATAGTTTGTAGGGCAATATTTAGTCTATAATAGGCTTCATATCTCAGTTAGCTGATAAATGCCATCCATTTACATTTTTAATGAAGAAAGGTGTCACATTTTATTGAAATGATGAATGCTACAAAGCCTTCCATTACCTTAAGGGATATCTTGAAAATCCACCTATTTTTTTGCCACTTATGTCAAAAAATCATTCTTATTATACCTATCTACAACTAAGAAAGCCCTCGAGGCACTTCTATCTCAACATGATGTTAATGAAAAAGAACATGTTGTGTGTTATCCAAGACATACATTAGTTGCATATGAACATAATTATACGCCCATTGAAAAAACCTATTTAGCTATGGTATTTTTAGCTCAAAAATTATAACATTACATGTTTAAAAACAAGACCATAATAATTTCCAAAGTAGATCTGCTCAAGTATTTAATATCCAAGACAACTTTACAAGGTTGCATGGCTAAATGGATCATGCTTCTAAGCAAGTTCAATATCGAATACATCAACTAAAAAACTATAAAGGGATAAGTACTTGTAGATCAACTAGCTAAAGATCCCCTTGTAGATACATAACCTCTCACATTTCAATTCCTAGACGATTCCATTATGAGTATCATTGAAACACCTCTTCAGGATCAACATTGGAAGTTGTATCTTGATGGATCATTCATGGCACATAGATCAAGGATAGGCCTAGTATTTATTATACCATCAAATGATATTATCCCTAAATAATTATGTATTAGCTTTCCTTATACTAACAACATGGCTATATATGAAGCACTTATTATAGGGATTTCTTAGGTAGTACAATAGAATATTTAGCATCTAAAGGTCTATGGTGATTCTCAATTAAGCATCAATCAAGTTACCTATCACTTTTAGACCAAGGATGACATGTTGGTGCCATATAAGGCCATGATTAACACTCTCAAATAACAAATTGCCAATGTATAATTAAAAAACATACCAAGGTTTAATAACAAAATAATGGATGTCATGTCCACTATTGGCTCTTTGATCTATCATACTGACAAGGCAAAAGAATATCAATTCCTTATCAAATATCTTCTAGTGCTAGTTCATGAACCTTCAAATGTCACAATGATCTATGATATTGTTGGTCCCCACTCTATATGGTATTTAGACCTTTTTTCCTACCTTCATGACCATATTATGCCACTAGACCTATCCCACAAATAAATCAAGGATTTTACTACCAATCCTCATGATATACCTTATTTGGACCAACCCTTTACCACCACAAATTTTATGGAACTCTACTTCATTATTTAACTTTGGAAGAATCAACATTAGCATTATGGGAAGTTCACAAATGGATATGTGGATCCTACATAAGTAGGGTCATCCTACCCAAAAAACTCCTGCGTACCAAGTATTATTGGCCAACTATGGATGTAGATGTATTTGCATATGTTGAAAGATGTGATAATTGTCAATAGCATACCAATATAATTCATACCCCATCCAAAATAGTAAAACCAATACTTATACCATGGTCATTTACTACATGGGACCTCAACCTCATTATGAAGATAAACCCTACTTCATCTGATGGCCATAAGCGCATCCTTACCACTACTAAATATTTAACTAAGTGGAATGAAGCTATACCCCTCACTTACATGACTTAAAAATAAATTTTCAAGCTCATCTTTAACCATCTCATTTGCTTCTATGGTATCTTATCTAATATTATATTTGATAATGGTGAATTATTTAAAAACTAGGATGTCAAATCACTATGTGTCGAGTACAATGTTACTCAACAATTTTCTACTACCTATTACCCACAAGGTAAAATTCAAGCAGAAGCATCCAACAAAACCATTGTCAATATCCTTTAAAATATTCTCAATAACGTTAACCATGATTGGAACCTCAAAATATCATGTGCCTTCTAGGCATACAACACTAATTACTGTACCCCAATAGGAGCCACTCCATATTCCCTATTTTATGGCACTGAGGCCATTATTCCCATTGAGATTGAGTTACCTTCTTTGCACATTTCACTAAAACATGTTCTGGATGATGAAGATTATTGATTATCTCACCCAAAAGAGTTGGAATTACTTGATGAAAAATTCATGGCCATAGTCAATAGCCTTAAAGTATAACAGAACTGACTCTATGGACATTATAACCAGTGGTTCAAACATAGATAATTTTAAATTGGTAATATTATCCTTAAATAAAAACAATAGAATACAATGGTTGAGAAAAATCACAAGGGAAAATTCAAACCCAATTTCATAGGCCCATACATCATTATTGAAAACTATGGCTCTAGATCATACAGGCCTGCTACACCAAATGGGAATAAACTTGATGAATTGATGAACATTATACACCTCAAACATTACTTCACTTGAGAGACCTGATGTATTGTCTATGAGTCTCATTTCCATTATACCATAATATCGGCATTCTTCCTTGTACCATACCATTTTATCACCTAGCATTCTACCATACCTTTCCTATCAACCAAAGTTTCTTTTACCCTCCCTACCCAACCCTTTTGACCTTGGTTATTTTTAATTGGTTCCATGGGCACTTTCAACAAAAGGATTCAGATCAATATCAATAGTTGATTCACAGTATTGATAGAGGTCATATTTTGGACTATTATGATAGTGGTATGGTAGTTACATCCTTCATTCCTTATTTCATTTCATTTTACTCCTATTAATTATACCCATCTTTGGGAAAATCAAAGTACCACCATCATGCTACTAATTATAACTACCTATGGGAAAATTAGAATCATTAACATATGTATTTATTTCCTAATTATAACTACTTGTGGAAAAATTGGGAACAGCACGTTTATCCTACTTTGAAGTAACACCTTGACATCATATGCCATACTATACCATTTACCTACTTGGCCTATTTTGAGAATTTATTGCTACCTAGTCAGATTCCTCCACTGTAAGATGGAAATATAATGACTTGAGGTCCCATCTTGGGACTATGTAGTCATTGCTCAATTCATTTTGAGGTCAGCTTAGTCACCTTTTACCATGCTCTCATCATTTTACGATCAATTTCAAGTTTAAATGCTCTCATCATTTTTTGAGTTTGATTGTTTAGTATCTCATAATCCTCCATCTAGTTGAGATGCTTCAAAAATTCCAAACACATTTGAAAATAATCTAGAAAATCCTAAACATTGACCACTTTTTTGCCTTATAAATTATGGGATCCCTAGCTACTTCACAAGAAACCACTTGTCATTTAGTTTCCCCATCCTCACTGGCCTAACATCCCACACTCTCACCATTTTGTGAGCCCTTTATCATAATCCTCTACAACACAATCATGTTTTCTTGTCATCATTTTCTTCTATCCTATATCCTAGGAGAATGACATTTGGCTTGAATTTTATGTTGGATCTTACATCTATAGAACTATGTAGGTAGTGTCCACTTGACTAGTGCATATGAAGTCAACTCAGCCACACCCTCTTTTTTTTCTTCTATTCCCCCCCCCCCCCATTTTTTTTTGTTTCATTATCTCCTATAGTCTAGGGGCAATGTTCATCATCTTATTTATTCTGTGTTTTCACTAACGTTATGATTAACCTTTGTTTCAATTGTTGTTTTATTTTGTTCTACCTTTTTTATTTATCTTGGTGTTTTATTTTATTTGTTTATTTTTTTGCCTATTTTTTTTCTTTATTTTTATTCCTTGATTCATTCTATGTGCATTCACTAGGTGATTTCTTATGCAATATTCTTGAATCCATCCATATTCATATGTCAACATTGTCATCATGGTTTTTATCATTGGTACATTATTTTTAATTGTTTATTGGATCACATGTTAGTTCTTATGCATATTTCAGCTATGTTATCATGGTGTTTTATATCATGATACTTACCATCACGTGTTATAACAAAAATCATATCAAGAAGTCTTATAAGCAATGCAACCATAATATATCTCCTTGGCACCTAAAAAATTTTGGGTCTACCCAAATCATATCCTACATAAAGAGTAATTAATCATGAAAGAATTTTCTTACTAGTTAGGACATGCATCTCCATACTAGTAGGTGTCCAAAATTCATCTTTCTTTTCTGTACCAATTTTTCATCATCATGGTACCAATGATTATAACCACCTCTAGTCAAATCATTGTGTCTCATCCCACCTATAGAACCAAAGATTATAATCACATATGGGTAAATCATTATCTTTTTTCTACCTAATTGGGGAATGTTTCATTGTGATAATGCTTATAACCATCTTTGGGCAAACTATTATCTCTATGCACCCACTTGGGGCATGTTTTTATCCTACCAATGATTATAACCATCTATGGGCAAACCATTATTTTCCCTTTTAATGATTATAACCACCTTTGGGCAAATCATTCTCTTGTTACCTTAATCCTTTTTTTATGATGATAACCATCTATGGATAAATCATTGCCTTTTATCCTACTTATGTCAATAATTATAATTGTTTATGGGTAAATCATCATGTTTGTCTACCTAGTTGGGTAGCTCCATATGCCACTGATTATAATCACCTATGGGCAAATCAATCTTTTTCACCCCATTTTATCTTTTTGGTCCCATTGGTTCCTTTTTTTAGGGATCGATCATTGCTTTATGTCAACAACTCCCTCAAGGGGGCATCCATAGCTCATCCATTACCATTGAAGTCATAAGCATATGGTACCTATTCATTCTTTGAGAAGATATTAGTTTGCCTATATCTTGTAATGCCTTCCTAAATAAGGGCAAAATATAGACACCCAAAACTAGCCACAACTATCTCCTAATTAAACTTTAGATTAATTCCTACCAACCATTGAAAATTAAGCCTAGAAATCACTAAACATCCCAAATTTTCTTTTGCATTGTTCATCAAAGCTTAGAATCACATTGAGATATCCCTAATTAGGGCATTCCACCATATGCAATAATAACCTTTTATGGATTCATCCTTAATCACCTTGTGGCATCACAACTATCAATTTTGGCTTATGGACCTATTATGTGGGGCACTTTTATACTTAATCAAAATCTTGAAAGAGTTAAAATACTAATCAAAATCAATTAACTAATTAAACAAGATTAAATGCCTAGTTGAATTATTCATAATTTGCAATTAATAAATATCTAAAAAAATTCAAAATATCATAGCCTTTCATCATTGCCTTTATGAGTTGTCAATCCTTTTGAAAATATCTTAAAATATCTAATTTGTGAGCCATGCCTATTAATTACAAATCATAATTACTTGACAACTATTAACTCTATTGAAGTTAGTTTTAACTCACCAAGGGTTAGTTTAAACCCATTCCAAGCCTAAACACAACCTTGAATCACTTTGGGTGAGAGTTAATTCCTAAGACTATAAATATAAGGCCATACCCTTCATTTCTAAGCTTTGATATTATAGAGTTATTATGTAGGATTTGGTCCATAGAACTTATGAAAGTAGTGTTACCATGCCCAAATTTTAAGAAAACAATCACAAACCAAGGTGCCAAGGAGAGAAGGTGCCAAGGAAAGAAGGTGCCAAGGAGAGAAGGAGCCAAGCAAACTCTATTGTCAAATATTTTTTGATGTAAAAACTAAGAAATCCATTCAAAAAATCCATTTGGAGCTCCCAAGGAAGGTAAAATACTTGTTTCTTTTATATTTTTGGTGTGTTTTCATTTAGTTTCTGTTACTAAGCTCTCCCTAATGTCTAGACTAGAAGTGTGAGTGTTAGTGTGTTTATTTGAGTTTTATTACTTGGAATAACATCATATTAATCTCCCTTCTTGGATTCCTTGATCACACCATCTATATATTATCTTTCAAATAATACTTATGAATTTTGTTGAACACACCTATCTACCGAGAGGGGGATTGGATTAGTAGATCTCAAAAACTAGTTACTTACAAATTTCAAAAGGAATTTTAAATAAATGAAAACATAAACACATGAAATATAAATAACGCAATCATAAAATCATAACACATAACACCATATTTATATGTGGAAACCTAAAGGGAAAAACCATGGTGAGAAATCTTCTAGAATCTACTGTTCTAATACAATCTCACAAAGTTTGTCTCACTAGTAGAACCTCACTGGTTACATTTTAGGACACCCATCCCATGGAGACACCAATCCCTATTTTAATATCACCAACTCTCAAGAATCACCTACTCCCTATTCTAAGCACCAACCAATTTTAATCTGATGGCACCAACCTATCAGACATTTACAATTCAAATTAATGAATCAAATTCATAAGAGAATTCAAGTCTCTGTTCTTTATTGCAGGTCCAATTTTCAACTACTCATTTATCCTTCAACACACTTTTGTGTATCATTCACTCTTCTTGCACCCCTTCTCTATATCTTAATTTATATTTTTGACACTTAGATATTCTTTGATTAGATACTACTCCATGCTTAGATGAGTTTTATATTTCTGCACCTATGGCTCAAACTCCTCTCATTCCAAAAAATGACTATTTATCTTCCCTATTCTTTGTCACTTTGTAATTTTGCATCATCTTAATTTGAAATCAACCTCTAAATATATATAAGAGACTCAAAGGAATAACCATTTTTACAAGAACTGGTTATGTTCCTTCAATCAATGCTTTAGACTTTTGTAACTGACTCACTCTACTAGGTTCTTGAAAGTTCTTGACTCAACTTACTTCAACATTATCCTCCAACATCTTTGTTAAAATATTGATCTCTATGGCATCCTTGAATGCCTTCTCTCCATCAATCTCTTCTAGACTTGTTTGATGTTTATCTTGACACTAGTTATTATTAGTCAAACACGTTTCAGGATTGGAAACACTTCTCTCTATTAGATCTTCACTATACTATTGATCGTGAACCATCAATATTATTAAAAAACACAACTTTTAACCCATTAAAAAAGTTTGAATGTGACACTTGTCATCTATGCATTGGCTCAAATCTTTACTCTACATTTCTTCTGACCATATCCTTCATCAAGTTTGGAAAAATATCCTTTGAGAAGTTCTTTGAATTCACTTGAAAGAGTCCTTTGGAAAATTTTGCAATGGACTACTTACCCTTTGGGTTTTGCAACATACACTTCAAAATTTACTAAACATCCCCTCAGAAGTATTTGAATGGTCCATATACCCTTTGTCCTTTTCACAAAGGTCCTCATACCCTTTGGCAATTTTGAAAAGATCCTTTTAGAACTCTTGAACGGTCCAATTATCCTATGGATTTCTTGAAATGATCCTTTGGCTTTCTTGAATGATCCACTTGCCTTTCAGACTTTTTAAAATGTACCCTTTGGGAACTTTTCAAGTGACCACATACCCTTCAAACTTTTTGAAACCATCCCTTTGGCTTTCTTGATTGGTCTTCTTGCCCTTCAGACTTTTTAAAATGTACTCTTTGGGAACTTTGCAAGTGAACACATATCCTTCAGACTTTTTGAAACCATCCCTTTGACATTTTGTTTGAGACAATTTTCTTGATGAGAAATTAACACTTTTTGTAAAACAATTCTCCAAGACCATTTCAGGTTCTCTAGACTGCATGACTTATAATCTTGAAAGAAGTAAAGTCATTCTAAAACCCTGATTCACTCATCTAGACCAATTAGGGTTCTTCAACTACTTAACTTATAAAAATTAAATATTTTAAGTCACTTTGCAACCCCAATCTACTCATCTAGACCAATTCGGGTTCTTCAATCTACTTAACTTATAAAAATGAAATAAGTTAAGTTGTTTTATAAACCTGATCTACACACTAAGACCAAATTGGGTTCTTCAAGTTGCTTAGCTTATGAATTTGAACAAAGTAAAGTTGTTTTGGAAACTTGATTAACACCACAAGACCAATTCAAGTTTTAAAATGCTAGTTACTTATTACTTATGGAATAATTAAAAGTAGTGGAGGTTCACAAACCCGATTTGCACTGCAAGATCCATTTGGTTTTTCAAAGGCTATTTACTTATTACTTATGAAATAAGTAAAAGTAATTGAAGTTTACAAGCCTGATTTGCACTATAAGTGACTTTTTCAAGACTTAACTTTTGCCTTATACAAAATCTTTGGGTCAAAATCCTTCTATAAAACCACTAAGCTATTATCATTAATGATTGAATTTTTGACATCCATGACAACCTATGATACTAGAGCACTGAACCTTCTTCATTGGACTTCTTAACATCAAAGCATCTCAAATTGCCAACAATCTCCCCCTTTTCCATTAATGGTAAAAAAAATATCCTCTGCTACAATTCAATCACTACTATTCACCTCTATCTTGTACATTTCTCCCCCTTTGACATTAATGATAAAGCATCTCTGCCAATATGTCAACTAGCTCCTCCTAAAAAATAATTTTTCAAGTATGTCAAAGTTATGATCCTCAAACCTGTCAAATGAAAATAAAAAGAGAAGCACCCCCTTAGGCTATGACTCATTTACCTAAGCTCTTTTTCTATTTGACTTAGTTCTTCATCCATGTCCTTTTGCCAATTCTCATCTTTGCTAGCCTCATCATAGTTTTTAGGCTCAATTTCAGATAGTAAGACATAACTTACCTATTCTTTGCTCATTGATACCCTACTCCTCATTTGGACTCCTTCTTTCAAGTCTTCAATGATTTGTTCCTTAGGATGATTCTTTTGAATGAATTTGGGAGGCATCTTTTCGTTTTTCATTACCTCTTCTTCATTATCTAATGTTTCATCCTCCTCTTCTTCTTTCAGGTCTTCAATATTGATCTCCTTTATGGTCTCAGTCACTTCATTGAGGTTCTCTTCAACTTTAACATGAATTATTTCTACTAGCTTATGAAGTCTCTTGTTGTATCAAACATAGGCTTTGTTATGAGTGGAATAACCAAGAAATATTCCCTCATCACACCTTGACTCAAAACTACCTAATTTTTTCTCCTTCCTTTGAATGTAGCATTTACTTCCAAACACTCTGAAGTATTTGACAGGATTTCCATACCATAGTTCATATGGAGTCTTATCATTGTTAACTCTCAATTGAACTTGGGTCAAGATGTATATGACTGTCTGGACTACCTCTCTCTAATAACTATCTAACAAGTTAGCTTCTTTCAACATTGTCCTAGCCATCTCCTTAACGGTCTTGTTCTTCCTTTTAACCACTCCATTTTGCAAGATTTATTGTAGCTAAGTAGTGTCTTTTAATTCCATGATTCTCATACTAATTTATGAATTAATTTCAATTAAATTCACCACCTTTGTCAGATCTAAGGTACTTTATCTTTTTATTGATTTCATTTTCAACCATGTCTCTAAATATCTTGAATCTCTCAAAGGCTTAAGACTTGTCCTTGAAGAAAGTTACCCATGTCATTCTAGTGTATTCATCTATGAACAGCATGAATTAATACACTTCTTTTGAACCTCTTGTCTTAGTTGGTCCATAGAGATCAGTATGAACTATCTATAAAGGATTTGTAGTTGCATACTCTTTAGTTTAGAATGAGAGCCTAGTCTACTTACCTAGTTGACACTCTCTACAAGTAGTGTCTACAGGCTTGGTTATCTTTATCATGTGTCTTACACATTTGTTATAACTTACTTTGACTAAATTGTCAAAGTTAACATGGCTCATCCTTCTATGCCATAACCATCTCTCATTAATCTTTCCCATGAGACAATTTGTATTATTTACTTCAATCAAATTGTATATATTACTTTTAGTCCTCTTTCCTTGAGTAACTATTTTACCAGACCTTCTTAACTCACAACATTCAGCCTCAAATATGACTTTATAGCCATTGTCACATATCTAACTGACACTCAACATATTATGCTTCAGGCCTTTGATATAAAGAACATCATGAGTAGGGAGCTTACCATCAATTTTTAGGATTCTTTTACTTCTAATTTTGACTACAGTATTATCTCCCAAGATGATAGTCCCTTCCTTACATCGACTTAGATTGATGAACTTACTCTTGTCACCAGTCATATGTTTTGAGCAGCCACTATCTATAACCCATAGATTTTTCTCTTTAGCATGTAAAGTAGTTTAAGAAATCATTGATTGATTCTTCTTCCACATCTCCTTGGGATTCTTTATTGTGATTTTATCTATTTTGTTATCAATTTTTCAACCTTTATTCACTTTGGGAATTTTTACTCTTTTTGCATTGTTATAATTTGATTTGAAAATATTTGTTCTGTAATGCTTTTCTATATGCCCAAAGTTATTACAGTTATAGCATATGATATCTAGATCTAATAGAGGAGCAAATGAATTCCTACTTAAAAATTTTATCCTTTTTTTAGGAATAACCTTATAGTTAATTACTCTATGCCTAAATTAACTAAAGCTATAACAATAACCATAGAATGATGAATAATACATGGTTATCATTCTTCTTTGAGGATATACATCAAGTCTCATGAATTATGCCTTCTTTTCATTCCTTGCTATTACATTGCTTTTTGTAGCAACAACCTTGGTCCTTATAGGAGCTAAAATATTACTCTTCTTCTTCTCCTCAAGAACGTAAATTTATTCCTTTTTTATTCTTGATTCTACTGCTACCTTGAAGTTTTCATATAGATTCCTAGCTTTACTCAACATTTGACTCTTGCCTTTCTCATATCCAAGACCTAATCTTTCCTTGGAGAACTTTCATGAACTGATCATTTCATCCAATATGGTATATCCTTCTTTCAATTTTAGACCTTTATCAATTTTTTCTTTGGCCTTTTTAAGATTTTATCTTAGGTCCATGATTTATTCATCCATCTTAATACATTTTAATGACTTTACTTCTAAATCAGATTTGGCTACATCCTCTATCCTCTTTGCCTCTTATACCTGAGTCTTCAAGTTCACTATCAATTGATCAGAGTATTCATTTATTTTTTTTGATTTCTCAATCTCCTTTTGACTAAGCCTTTTTTGTTTAGAATTTTCTTTCCTAAGCTTGTCAATCTCATTTAGGGCACAAATGAGTTCTCCTTCCAGATCTACTTCTCCTTCCTCTTCTTCATCCCAGTCATCATTATCACCTTGATTGTAATCTTTTGAGGTTGATTCTATCACCATAAATAGAGATTCATTTCCCTTTTATACAAAGGTACTATCATGCTCATCACTTGAGGAGATACTATTGTCATCTACCAAGTCACTCTCCTCTTTTGAGTACAACCCCTTTTTATTCTTAAAGAAACTTTTCTTATTTTTAGGATAGAATTTTTCTTTTTGATTCTTCTCGGTTGAATCAGAATTTTCTTTCTTTTTATGTAAACACTTAGTAGAAATGTGACCTATCTTACCACAATTAAAACACTTGAACGGTAACTCACCTTTGTATTTTCTTGATCCTTTCTTCAATTTTTTGATGAAATTGGCTTCTACATCATCATCAGCCTCCTCAGATTCTGAGTTCGAAGCTTCCTCTTCTTTTGCTTGCTTAGAAACTTTAAAAGTAGCTTCTCTCTTAGATGACTCGGCATCTCCCATCCGCATCTCATAAGTAGTGAAAGTTCCATGTAACTCATCTACTATGAGGTTTTTTATATCTCTTGCTTATTTGATAGCAAAAATTTTAGAATCATATTTTATTGTCACAGATCTCAATACATTCTTGACAATGACTACTTCATCCATTTTTTCTCCAAGTCCTCTGATGGAATTTACAATCTCATCTACTCTAAGAAGGTACTCTACAATCTTATCATCCTCAATCATCTTGAGACTTTCAGACTATCCCTTATGAGTTTGGAGTTTTGTTTGCTTTACTCTATCATCTCCTTCATAGATGCCCTTCAATTTATCCCATATGTCTTTTGCACTTTGGAAATACTTTACCTTGACAAATTCACTATTTGACAGTCCATAAAGAATAGCATTCTTTGCTTTGGCATTGTTTTCACAAGCTTTTTTTGTTTCCTAATCAGTCAGAGGAGTAGTAGGGGGTGTGTATCCATTTATAACAGACATCCAAACATCAACACTCAAATAAGTCAAATGTGCCTCCATTCTTATATGCCAGAAAGCATAGTTAGTCTCATAAAATAATGGTGCTTTATTTGATGAAGTCCCTTCAAGACTAGTCATTTTATGTTCAAACTCCAAGATTCACCTAAGCTGATTAAGCTTCTCACTAGGAATCTATTGCTCTAATACCAGTTGTTGAACATGCCTATCTACTAAGAGGGGGTGAATCAATAGATCTTAAAAACTAGTTACAAATTTTTAAAGGAATTTTAAACAAATGAAAACATAAACACATGAAAGATAAATAACACAATCACAACACATAACACCAGATTTATACATGGAAACCCAAAGGAAAAAACCATGGTGAGAAAGCTACTAGAATCTACTATTCTAATCTAGTCTCACAAAGTCTATCTCACTGATAGAATGTTACATTTCAGGACACCCATCCCATGGAGACACCAATCCCTTATTTTAAGAACACCAACTCTTAGGAAGCACCTACTCCTTATTCTAAGCACCAACCTTGTTTAATTTGATGGCACCAACCTATCAGACATTTACAATTCAAATTAATGAATCAGATTCATAAAAGAATCCAAGTCTTTGTTCTTTGTTGTAGGTCCAATCTACAACTACTCATTTCTCCTTCAACACACTTTTCTGTATCCTTCACTCTTCTTGTACCCTTTCTCTGTATATAAATTTATCTATTTGACACTTAGATATTCTCCAATGAGATACTACTCCTCCATGCTCATATGAGTTTCATATTTTTTCACCTATGGCTCAAACTCCTCTCATTCCAAAAAATGAATGTTTGTCTTCCCTATTCTTTATCACTTTAGAATTTTGCATCATCTTAATTTTAAAGCAACATTTAAATATATATAAGAGACTCAAAGGAATAACCATTTTTACAAGAACCAGTTATGTTCCTTCAATCGATGCTTCAAACTTTTGTAACTGACTCACTCTGTTGGGTTCTTGAAAGTGCTTGACTTAACTTACTTCAATGTTATCCTTCAACAACTTTATTAAAATCTCTCTCTATGACATCCTTGAATGCCTTTGCTCCATCAATCTCTTCTGGACTTTTTCGATGTTTATCTTGACACTAACTATTATCAGTTAAGCACCTTTTAATCTTGGAAATAATTCACTCCATTAGATCTTCATTGTATTATTGATCATGATCAATTGATCTTATTAAAAGGCATAACTTTTAATCCACTAAACAAGCATGAATATGACACTTATCATCTTCACATTAGTTTGGAGCTTTAATCTACATTTCTACCGACCATATCCTTTGGTAAGTTTGGAAAAATATCCTTCAAGAAGTTTTTTGAATTCACTTGAAAGAGTCCTTCGAATTTTTTTAAAATGGACTACTTACCCTTCAATTTTTTGCAAGATACCCTTCAAAATTTACTAAACATCCCCTCAAAAGTCTTTGAATGGTCCATATACGCTTTAACCTTTCTAAAAAGTTCCTCATACCCTTTAGCATTTTTGAAAATGTCCTTTCAAAATTCTTGAATGGTCCAATTTTCCTTCAGATTTCCTAAAATGATCCTTCAACTTTCTTGAATAATTCACTTTCCTTTCAAAAAATTTAAAATATACCCTTTGGAAAATTTACAAGTGACCCCATACCCTTCAAACTTTTTGAAACCATCCCTTTAGCTTTCTTGATTGGTCCACTTGCCCTTCAAACTTTTTGAAATGTACCCT
Source organism: Torreya grandis (assembly GCA_037957365.1). Taxonomy (NCBI): domain Eukaryota; kingdom Viridiplantae; phylum Streptophyta; class Pinopsida; order Cupressales; family Taxaceae; genus Torreya; species Torreya grandis. Next base: position 259,171 of record JARHVA010002988.1, read on the forward strand.
TCAGGAACTTTACAAGTGACCACATACCCTTCAGACTTTTTAAAACCATCCCTTCGAAATTTTATTTGGGACAATTTTCCCGACGAGGACTTAACACTTTTTCTGAAAGAATTCTTCAAGACCATTTTAGGTTCTCCATATTGCATGACTTATAAGCTTGAAAGAAGTAAAGTCATTCCAAAACCTGGATTCACTCATCTAGACCAATTCGAGTTCTTCAACCTACTTAACTTATAAAAATGAAATACGTTAAGTCACTTTTCAACCATGATCTACTCATCTAGACCAATTCGGGTTCTTTAACCTACTTAACTTATAAAAATGAAATAAGTAAAGTTGTTCCATAAACCTGATTTATACATCAAGACCAAATCAGGTCCTTCAAGCTGCTTAACTTATGAATTTGAACAAAGTAAAGTCATTTTGGAAACCTGATTAACACCACAAGACCATTTCGGGTTTTCAAATGCTAGTTACTTATTACTTATGAAATAAGTAAAAGTAGTGGAGGTTAATAAACCCGATTTGCATTGCAAGATCCATTCAGTTTTTCAAAGGCTATTTACTTATTACTTATGAAATAAGTAAAAATAATTGAAGTTTACAAGCCTGATTTGCACTACAAGTGGCTTTTACAAGACTTAACTTCTGCCTTATACAAAATCCTTGGGTCAAAACCCTTCTACAAAACCACTAAGATATTGTCATTAATGATTAGATTTTTGACATCCATGACAACCTATGATACTGGAGCACTGAACCTTCTTCACTGGACTCCTTGACATCAAAGCATCTCAAATTGCCAACAAATAATATTAATGTATGTAGTTTAAAAAATATAAAATTGAAATAAAAATAATATTAATAAATAATATTTTATTTTTTATGTATTTATAATTAGTAAAATTTAAATATAATATTTAATTTAGTATACTTATTTTATATAATTTTATGTAAAAGATAAAGAGAGATATCATTTTCTAGGTACTCATTCTTTTTATTCCACAAATATAATATTATATAGGTGATTTGAGAATGATATTTTTCAATATCTTTTACATAAAATTATCTAAGATATATATGGTTATGTATTTTATGTTAAGTTGGCATCTATGAATAATTTTTATTATAAAATTAATTTTCATGAGATTTTATATTTTTAGATGTTTTATCCATTATTCAAATGACTTTGATGATAATATTTTAAATAATTGTGAGACAAAGGTGATTTATTAGGAATTATATATTGGAAATATTGTCATTGATGTCAAAGGTCTAGCATTGGTGATAAAGGCCCCATTACATTTAATGGTGTTTTTAATATTCATATCTTGGTTAATGTGTGTTAATATTTATTTAATATTAAAAAATATATTTTTGGTTGCATATAAGTCAAAAGAGGACCAATGAATAAGTCAAAGAGTCATGGGGTAAAGACAAAAGAGGAATGGGATGCATTTTCTCATGAAGAGTCATCTTGAGGAATTCTGAGAGTCACCATGTGAAGACAAAAGAGGGTATGGCATATATTTCCATGAAGAGACACTTTGAGGAATATGAAAAGTCACCAAGATAAATATAAAAGAGGAAAGGATGCATTTACTTATGAAGGGTCACCATGTGACTTTTCAAATGCAAGGATAGATGGGTCATGCAAGTTTGGTGCCATTTTCCATGAGGATTGAAGGGTGACAAAGGGTGAATGCCAAAGGTCATCTGGAAAGCTATGAATAAAGTCTTGAAAATCCATTTGTAATATGTAAGAGAGTACATGGATTTGTAATTTTTTTATTAGAAAAAAGGAGAGAAAAGAAAGAGATATTGTAGAGTTTTATCATTTGTTGAGTAAGCAACATTGAGAGATAGTTGTGTTGTATACACAAGAGGGGTTGGTGCTCCTGTGGGTTGATGCTCACAAATCTTTTCAAGGGGTTGTTTCTCCTATGGGTTGGTTCTCACAAATATTTGTTGTGTTTGTTCTTGGAAAAGGGGTTGGTGTTCCTACAATTTGGTGCTTGCAAAATTTGTAATTTGAGTTAGTTCTCATTCATATACTTGAGATTATTCTCTATGGTTTTTCCCACTTTCGGTTTCCACTTAAAAATATTCTCTCTCTCTCTCTCTCTCTCTCTCTCTCTCTCTCTCTCTCTCTCTCTCTCTCTCTCTCTCATGTGGTGCATGTTATTTTTTCAATTTTATTGCATATCTTGAATGTGTGATTAAGTGGTTAAAGAAAAGCAATCAAATTAAGTAAAAGATTTATAATATATTGATTCACCCCCCCCCCCCTCTCAGTATATTTCATTCTTAACAATTGGTATCAGAATAGGTTCCTTTTGAAAAAGTTTTACAGCTTGAAGGTAGATCAGGGAAAGCATGATGGCTAGATCACATGAAGGTTTTTCTACAAATAAGGCACCTTTGTTTGATGGGATAAATTATGCTTTCTAGAGCATAAGGATGAGGACTTATTTGATGGCTCTTGGATTTGACATTCGGCAAGTAGTGGTGGAGGAATATGAAGAGCCACAAACACTTGTAACTACTCTGGAAAAAAATAATACAACTAAAAATAATGCTAAATCTTTAAATACTATTTTATGTGATTTATGTGAATCAAAATTTATTAAATTTATGAGAATAAATCTGCTCATGAAACTTGGGTAAAGATTGAGAATATTTATAAAGGTGATGGAAAGGTTCAACAAGTTAAGCTTCAGACTTTCAGAAGATAGTTTGAGAGTTTGAAGATGGAAGAAGAATAAAATATAGCAAGTTACCTTTTGTGGGTTGATGAAATAGTTAATCAAATTCAAGGTCTTGGAGAAAAGTTAAAAGAATCAATCATAGTACAATAATTTTTGAGATCTCTACCATTGAGATATGATGCAAATTTTTTGGCAATTGAAGAGATGAAGAATTTATCCAAGTTAAAGATGGATGAGCTACATGGTATTCTTATGGCACATGAGATGTAGACCGAATAAGAGAAACCCTCAAAGAGAGAAGTTGCTTTAAAGACATCAACGAAAGAGAAGGTTAAGATTCAAAAATCAAGTGAAAGTTCTATCAATAATGAAGATAAAAATGGAGCTTTATTCATCGCAAGCCAAAAAAAGGCACAGATAAATATCAAGTAAAATTACCTTTTAAATGTTTTAATTGTAGAAATATTTGGCATTTTGTAGCTAAGTGCCTAGATAAGGGTAATGGTTGAAATGAAGAAGGAAAGTCTACATAAAAGAGGAATTTCAAAGGAAAATTCAAGAAAGGATTTGAGAAGAAGAGTTTGTATTCTAAAGATCCTAGCTCAGGTGAAGATAGTGGAGGTAGTGATTTAGAAGAATAAGAGATTCTATTCATGGCCATATATGAAGATGCCTCCATTAGAAAAAGTACAAATGATCAAGAAGAAGAACATGATGAAGACAAAGTGAATCTAGAAGGAGAACTCATTTATGCCTCAGAAGAGTTAAAAGCTCTTAACAAGAAGAATCGAAGATTGAAGCTCCAGATCAAGAAAAATGAAAAGGAGTCAAAGGAAGTAATTGAAGATCTACAAACACACTTTATAGAAGCCAAGAAGAATGAAAAAGATCTAATGACACAGTTGAAAAAAGTGAGTGAAAAATGTGAAAGGTGTGTTACTTAAATTACTTCTTTAAAAGTATATCTTGAGAAAAAAATAAATCAATCAATGATAGAGCAGTCAACAATTCAAAATTTGAGAATAGCACTAATATGTTGAATAAGATATTAGAAAGTCAAAGATCAATGTTAGATAAGACAAGTATTAGATTTGAAAAAGAGAAAGGGGAGGTCAATACTTTCATAGACAAGGTTAACACAAAAAAAGGAAAAAGTTATGTTGAAACTCTTACAAAAGAATAAATAAAAAGGAAAGAAGTTAAGAATACAGAGGACATCTCAAACAAAGAAGGCTAGAAGGAACAGAGCTAAAAAAGGCAATCAAATCAGAGATACACAAATAGGTCCTATTTTTATGGTTACTATTTTTATTTTAATGGATATGGTCATAAAAAAATAGAATGTCAAAAAGGGGTTAATAATTTTAGAAATAAGGAGAAGGAAACTTATGCAAACTCATGCAAAAGCCACAACTTTTTTGGTCCTCTATTAGGCTTTAATGAAGAGGCCATAATAAGTTATAAGTGCAATAACTTTAGACACATAGCTCGATACTATAGAAGTATGTTCGAGTCAGTCAAAAAGGACCAGAGTTTCAAGGCTCCATTCATCAAGAAGAAAGTTTAGATAGGGTCATGGTAGAAGAAACAACCTAAAAAATCTATGTTGGTACAGACAGCTTTGCATGCAAGAAATGAAGAAAATCCATGATTCATTGATAGTGGATGTTCAAGGCACATGATAAGAGATAAGAACAATTTCATAACCTTAAAAAATATCAATGGTGGCATCGTGAAATTTAGAGATAATACTACTACCATAATTATCAAAAAAGGTACACTAAGTTTGGATAAAGGTAGAACTAAAAATGAAAATGTTTTATATGTATAAGGTCTTAAGCATAATATTTTGAGTGTAAGTCAAATGTGTGATTAGGGGTACACACTAAATTTTTATGCATAAGGTTATGAAATTAGGAGAAAAGATTCAGATGTGTTGGTTGCAGATGTGTTGGTTGCAGATGCTAAAAAAATAAGGAATAATTTATATATGTTATCAGAAACTAAAGGTCAAAGATGTTGTTTGAGTCAGATTGAATAAAGTTAGTTATGGCACAAGAGAATGGGACACATAAATTTTGACAATCTTGTCAAAACCAACAAGAAGCAAATAGTCAAAAATCTTCTAAAGATTACAAAGCCATAAAACACATTTTATGAACCTTGTCAGCATGGGAAGCAGGCTAGAAGGTAGTTCAAAACAAAAGAATACTTGACCACTCAGATGTTAGATCTTGTCCACACTGATTTGTGTGGACCTATGAGAAATCAAAGTACTCAAGGTGAGAAATATTTCATGTTACTTATTGATGTTTTTTCATGTATGGCTTGAGTAATGTTTTTAAATAAAAAATCAAAAGTTTTCAAACATTTCAAAGCATTCAAAGCTTTAGTTGAGAATGAAACTAGTTTGAAGATTAAGTGCATAAGATCATATCAAGGAGAAGAATTCATGTTAGATCAGTTTATTGAGTTTTTTAAATACCATGGAATAAAGAGACATAATTCAACAGCTAGAACTCTACATCAAAATGGAGTAGATGAACAGAGACACAAAATAGTTTAGGAGATGGTGAGGATAATGCTAAATGAATCCAAGATACTAAAAAATATTAAAGAGAGGTAGTTGGTACAGCAGTGCATATCCAAAATAGAGCATTATTAAGAGTCAACAGTGACAAGACTCCTTATGAGCTATGGAAAGACAAACCAGTTACAGTTGATTATTTCAAAAAAAATTGTAACAGATGCTTCATAAAGAGAATCGATGAAAAATTGGGTAATTTTGAATCTAGAGCATATGAAGGTATATTTATTGGTTATTCTTTCAAAAGTAAATCTTATAAATTTTATAATAAAAGAACCAAGAAAATAGTTTAAAGTGCAAGTGTCAACATAGAAGAAGATGGAACACAAAGAATCAGTGATCTAATAGACATTCTTGAAATCATTGACGAGGAAGATTTTGAAGAATCATATGAATATGAGAAGAAGGAGAAAAGGGACACCAAAACCCCATCCAAATATGTCTAGAGAAATAATAATGAAAGTGACATCATCAGGGACATAAATAAAATAATTTGCACCAGAATAATGATGGTAAGTGAATCTGAGCAAGATAATTTCTCTTTGTTATCTAAAATTCAGCCTAGAACTTTTTCAGAAGCTAGACATGATAAGCATTGGGTTAAGGCAATGGATGAAGAATTAAATCAGATAGAAAAGAATGATACTTGAGAATTAGTGCCTAAACCAAAAGATCACAATGTGATGGAAACAAAATTGGGTTTATAGAAATAAGTTGAATGAAAATGGAGAAGTGACCAGGAATAAAGCAAGATTAGTATGTAAAGAATATGCTCAGATTGAGGGAATAGATTTTGAAGAAACTTTTACACTAGTGGCAAGGCTAGAGGCTATTAGAATGTTTCTTGTATATGCAGTGTTTAAAATTTTCAAAGTGTTTCAGATGGATGTCAAATCTACTTTCATAAATGGGAATCTAGAAGAGGAGGTCTACATTGAGCAGCCAGAGGGATTTCTTTTCTCAAATGATAGTAGCCATGTATGTAGATTGAAGAAAGCACTATATGGATTAAAACAAGCTCCTAGAGCTTGGTATGCAAGACTTGATAAATATTTATAGGATCAAGGTTTCAAGAGAGGATTTGTTGACAGTAATATCTACATCAAAATAGAAGGTGAGCATCAGTTGATTGTTGTGGTATATGTTGATGACATCATTTTTGGAGGAAACATTGAAAAGGTGACAAAAAAATTCTCTGATAATATGCAAAAAGAATTTGAGATGTCTATGCTTGGAGAATTGTCATTTTTATTAGGATTGTAAATATTTCAATCAGATAAAGGAATTTTCATATCTCAAAGTAAATATGCCAAGGAAATGTTGAAAAAATTTGGTTTTGAGGATTGTGCACCAGTTGATACACCAACGAGTATAGGAAATAAGGTGAGCAAGGATGAAGATTCACCTATTACAAATCAATATTTGTATAGATCTATGGTTGGTAGTCTTTTATATTTGATAGCATCAAAGCTAAACATCATGCATGTGGTAGGTATGGTTGTAAGATATCAGTCAGCTCCAAAAGATAGTCATGTTCAGTTGGTGAAGAGAATATTTAGATATGTTAAGGGGACATTAGATTATGGATTGTGGTATCCCACAAGCAGAGATTTCACTTTGGTTGCTTAAATAGATTCAGATTGGGTAGGTTTCTTGGATGATAGGAAGAGATTAAGTGGAGGAGATTTCTTCCTCGGTGATAGCTTAGTATCATGGTGAAGCAAGAAGTAGAACTCAGTATCACTTTCTACAGTGAAAGTAGAATATATTTTAGTAGTATTGTGGTGTACTCAAGTGCTTTAAATGAAGCAAACTTTGGAATATATCAAGGTAAAATATGATGAATCTATTTCTATTTTTTGTGATAACACAAGTGTTATTAATATTTCAATGAATCTAGTGATGCATTCAATAACAAAATATATTCCCATTAGATATCATTTCTTAAGAGAGCAGGTTGTAGATCAATAGATTAAGATAAAATATATAAGTACTATAGAGTAGATTGTAGATATTTTTACTAAGGCACTACCAAAAAGTACATTTGAGTATCTGTGAAAGAAGTTGGGAGTACTTTCTTTTGCTTCCTTCCATTGAGGATTAGCATCAGTTGAGGGGGAACTAAGTGTTAGCTCTAAGATAGCCCCTTTGCCATTGATGTCAAAGGGGGAGAAGAACAAAAATAGGTATAGGTACAAGTACAAGTGTAGAAATAGGTGCAAAAATAGGTATAGGTTGTTATAGTAAGGGGGAGTTATTGTATGTTTTTTAGATGGAAGTATATGTCGATTGACATGTGCATTACAGGTTTCAAGATGTGGTAGTTTTAGTTTGAGGTTGTCATCAATGGCAAAGGGGGAGATTGTTGGAAATATTGTCATTAATGTCAAAGGTTTAGCATTGGTGATAAAGGCCCCATTACATTCAATGGTCTTTTTAATATTCATATCTTGGCTAATGTGTGTTAATATTTATTCAATATTAACGAATATATTTTTGGTTGCATATAAGTCAAAAGAGGGTCCATGGAGAAGTCAAAGAGTCGCGAGGTAAAGACAAAAGAGGAATGGGATGCATTTTCTCATGAAGAGTCATCTTGAAGAATTCCAAGAGTCACCATGTGAAGATAAAAGAGGGTATGGCACATTTTTCCATGAAGGGACACTTTGAGGAATACAAAAAGTCACCAAGATAAAGACAAAAGAGGAAAGGACGCATTTGTTTATGAAGGGTCACCATGTAACTTTTCAAATGCAAGGATATGAAGGATCATGCAAGTTTGGCACCATTTTTCATGAAGATTGAAGGGTCACAAAGGGTGAATTCTAAAGGTCATTTGGAAAGCTATAAATAAAGGCTTGAGAAGCCATTTGTAATATGCAAGAGAGTGCATGGTTTTGTAATTATTTTATAAGAAAAGAGGAGAGAAAAGCAAGAGATATTGTAGAGTTCTATCATTTTTTGAGTAAGAAACATTGAGAGATAGTTGTGTTTTATATACAAGAGGGGTTGGTGCTCCTGTGGGTTGGTGCTCATAAATCTTTGTAAGGGGTTGGTGCTCACAAATAGTTTTTGTGTTGGTGCTTGGCAAAGGGGTTAGTTGTCTTGCAAGTTGGTACTTGAGAACTTTTTAATTTGAGTTGGTGCTCATTCATATACTTGAGATTGTTCTCTATGGTTTTTCCCACTTTGGTTTTTCACATAAAAATCTGGTGTGTCTCTCTCTCTCTTGTGTGGTGCATGTTATTATTTCAGTTTTGTTGCATATCTTGAATGTGTGATTAAGTGGTTAAAGAAAAAAATCAAATTAAGTAAAAGATTTATAATATACTGATTCCCCCCCCCCTCTTCATATATTTCATGCTTAAAATTACATCATTCAAAATCTTTACTAATAAAAAAAGAGGCTACAAGATGAAAAGTCCAAAATAATGAATTATATTCACCATTACTCCCTATACTAAAAAATATTTATAAAAATTATGTAAGAATATAAATCCATTTATGTTATAATTTTATTAAAATTCTATAAAATCCTACCAAAAGGTGGAATATAAGAAAGATAACCAAGAAAAGCAAGGATGACATGAAAAAAACCTAGTAGAGCTCTAGTGTCAAAACTTATAAAGAGAATCTCGCACTTATTCCACTTAGCACACTACCATTTGGGTGGAGTAGTGTTATTTAATGGACTCCACCCTATATGTTGTAATTGTTATTACAAAGAGTGGGAAATATGGTGCCTAAGTGAGCCAGGAAGTTTGTGTTGAAGGTTTTCGATGAGGTAACACTTATGACTCTCCCTATTAGCATGAGGTATGTTTAAGTCCTGATGCAATTGATAATGTGTATGAATGGTATGAAAATAACTCACTTATTATTTATTTTTTTAGTTTTATCCCCTCAAAGGAGTCCTTTAATGCCTAGTTTCCTCACTAATGGGATTCTTCTAGTGTCCATGTCACCAGTGTCTAAAACCTTATCAAGGGTTTATTTGTGTTTTCTTTCAAAGAGTCATCTCAAGTGAAAGCTCTCTTGGAAAAATCAAGTTTTTGGTTTCTCAAAAACATGATCTTGTTCTATCCAAGTGGACCCATGAATTCAAAGTCATCGGCTAGGGCTCCCTATGGGTGACAATCCAGATTGAACTCCCCAACTTCCCAATCCCCTTGTGGTCATCCTCAACTAGATTGTCCATCTCATTGGGAAAATATTATGACACAAGCCACCTAAGTTTATTTCTATGCACCCTAATAGGCAAGTTTATATTCACATAGTTTTAACCAAGGATTCAAAAGAATTCATCGATATCTAAGTTGGTATTGATTGTTGGGTGTAAAAGGTTGTTTATTTTAACCTCCTCAACACCTATTTTCACTGTTAATCACCCAACCATCGAAGCAAAGACTTCCCCCTTATGGGTCGATCGAAACCCTCTTCAGATCCTTAACAAGTTGAGAAGCTAAGGGTGGAGAAAAACTAGAAGTTGGACAATACTTTCTAATAATATATCTTTATATGGTCCTAAACCCTCCCATTCAATCATTTTTTCCCTAGTCACCAAGTCCTCCTTAGAAGTTATCAATACCACTCCCTTTCCTACTAGTGATCAAAAGGCCTAGTAGAATCATGTTCATCAAGTCTCACATCCTCAAAGGAGTTCTTCTCTTGCTAGGATATCCTATGCAAGTAATGCATTCTCTAGGTAGTTGTGCAACCCATCCTATGGTGGTGGAAACTATCCCTCAGAAGATAATGTGGTTAAATGACACTCCATTTTTCTTAAGGATTTTATTATTCCAAACCAATGTAATATTTTCTCAACTCTTATATATATGGAGGATGGATAGAGGAGATCCTTACGGATGACATTTCTCAATGAATATTCTCTCTTAGAATGTTTGAGGTCTCCTAAAGTCCTCAAAAAAATTATGTGTGCGAGCATTTTGTCAACGCTTAGGTTCTTTAGATTTTATTAGTCTGTAAGAAGTAAAAATTTATGGTTTCCTCATATAAACTACTCTGAAATGTATTTGACCTAATGCCACCCAATTATCCACTCAATATGACGAGGGATGTGGTAATTCCAATATCTTGGTTTCACCAAAGTTTTACTCCTTAATTATCACCATGGAGGATCCATCACCAAGATATCTATTTGATCTTTAATATTGATTAAAATTCATTCAGAGTTCCTAACATTTACACTCCAAATAAAGACCCTGATAGAATGTCTTTATGGCATTATTTTGTTGATAATCTACCCCTTACCACGTGGTTTGTGTGCAGATATTTTAATATGATCAAAAGCACCAAGGACAAATTTGGTACCTTAATCATGATATGGTGCATAGAAGAGCATGAACCATTGTATTATTTATAGAACCAATGGGGCCTTATCGACCCTCTCCTCCAATAATTCACTTTTAATACCACAACATAGTTTACATGTTATAACTATTGTACTAGTTTTGATCAGGTCCTCAAAATATTAGACTATTATATGCTACCAAAACAAAATATTTTCTCTTTTTCCTACTCCAATAGACAACCTATCATTGTGCACTCTAAGCATGTTCTCTTAGATCACGTTACCATATTATATAGAGTGGAATGGGTCATCAACCAGTTCAAAGTGACATGTAACCAATTCATCCTCAACACCTCCCTTCTAAGCCATGAGTACACCATCTAACTCATATCTTAGATTTAAAACTTCACACCTTAGCCACCTTTTGCTGCTAGCTAGATAGAGTGGTGAAATGAGGTTATTCTTTTCACTACCACCTTTCTCCACCATTTTGGAAAATAAGTTGCTCATGTTATAAATTAGAGCAATGAGGCTATGATCAATTAATATTAGAGGATTTCCTTTCTTCTTGAACATAATCCCTTTGATATTCACCTATAAAACTTGACCATGTCTCTAAAACACCAAATTAAGTTGGCAGATTATCATTCTACCAAACTGGCACAACATTATGCTCCATTCATTGGATTAAAATTAGAGACAAGGCCTTGAATTAACTTTTCAAATCTATTAGAGACAAATAAGATAGTGATTAGATCAAGGCCATCAGGCCAACAAATTTGAGACTCACTACTTTGCCTAACATCACCTCTACCTTTATGGACCACTATAAATTGGTCTTCCAAGATTAGGAGGAAATGTTGAGATGACTTAGGACTTGTAATAATGAATTTTATATGGTTCCTCACAAACTTAAGTCTGTATATCAGAGTCTCTATGATGTGTCTTTGACTCTCCAAGATCTATTAGATTCCCTTCATAATATGAGCATTGATAAAGCCCTTAGAATTGATGGGCTCCCTTCTAAATTCTACAAAACCACTTGGGAGTTTGTTGGGCCCGACCTGCTTCAAGTTTGAAAAGAAGCTCTACCAAAGAAGTCATTGGGCTCAATTATTAATCAAGTTAATATCAAACTCATAATCAAATATGGTGATCCTAAGCATATCAATAAATAGCACCCAATCACTCTATTGAATGTGATTTATAAGATCATTGCTAAAGCTATTATGAAGTGTCTTTATCTTATTTTGTTTTCAATTATCTAATCAAATCAAGCTAGTTTTTATCAAAAATAGATATATTTTTTATAACCTTATTATTTTTTGGGAATGTATGGAATGGGCAAGGGCCTTTCTTTATATAAACATCTTTCTCAAACTTAACTTAGAAAAATCCTATGACATGATTGAATAGCCTTTCATTATAGTTATACTGCAACTTGCAACCTCTTGCTTTCAGCCAATTCTTTATTTTGGTAGTCCAAACCTCACTATATGATGCCTCAACCTATATTACTATCAATGGTTTCAAATCTATCCATATTGGGTTCCAATGCTCTATATGCCAAGGTTTCCTCTTGCCCCAACATTGTATGTTATCTCTTTAGAATCCCTTGGTAATATCTTAGCTAATAAGGTTGAGTGGGGTCTTGTAAGGGGTATTATTAGTCCTGACCAACCCTCCCAACTCATTAATAGTCACTTTTTTGATAGACAATCCTTACACTTGAGGATCAAGAAAAACCTTTCAAATAAGCTATCCAATGTCTTGACACTTTTTTCCTAGCTTCTGGTTCAAGCCTATAGTGGAACAAAACTCAATGTTTAAGGGAGAGTATGATGCATGTGCATAACTAGTTGTTCCATTAAAAATGGAAGGGATTCATAGAGGAGAGTAATTCAAACTTTTTTTCATCACCTGTGACTTCGATAGCTCCCCTGCAAAGCTATGGCAATATGTTATTGACATAGTGAAAAAAAGGTAGAGTATTAGGTTATGAAGGCCATCTCTCTGGCAAAGAAAATTAAGGTGTGTACTAAAATATTGGTTTCCACTCATATTTAATATTATTCCTATTGGAGTCCCTCTAAATCCTCCTATGATAAGATTGTTAAAATTCTAAGAGACTTCATGTATTCTAATACCAAACAATCAACGGTATGTCATAGAGTTGTATCAGACATCTTTTGTCTGCCTCATTAAAAAGAAGGTATGGGAATTATTGGTAGTTACAAATAAATTATTGTCTTGTGTGCTAAGTCAATGGTCAGATCCATTGAAGGTAATGAATCTTGGAAAAAAAAATTGCGTTATTATATCTCTTATGGATCTCCTTATGGCAAATCCTATTGGAAAAATATTAGATTTCAAAATCTTCTTATTACTTCTACTTTTGCTAAAATTGAAGGTTATTTTGTAATTAAAAGTATTTGGAAATCCTACAAGGATATTAATCCCCATCTAAAATGGGTTGGTGATGCATTTTGTAGTGTTCTTTCCTTCAATGACCATAATATTTGGTTGGCCCCCATCATGACCAATACTAGTATGTTATTGGCATAATTTATTGTATAAAATATTTGAGGCTTTTCAAAAAAGGGATACACACTATAAAGGATTTAGTTTATGCTCGTGATTGGGCTCCATGACCTATGCTAAATACAATTCAAGTTAAAAAACTGTAACTTACCTTCTATTCTCCACATTCAGGGGTTAATGCTAGATGTTATGTTGCACAAGTTGGGCCTACAACTACCATGGTCTTGGTGGAAATACTAGAGGTGGAATTTTGGTACTCACTATAACAATTATTCTCTAGGGATCCTCTATCAATTCATGAGCCCCTTTTTTCAGTTCTCATCAAGATTAATAGGCATTAAAACCTTAATTCCTCACCTAGGACTTGGCTTGCCTAGCTCGATTGGATTCAAAAGGCCAAGATGGAACCCAAACTTGCATAATTCCTCTAGCATTTAGTTTATCAAGGCTATCTACTTGGGAAGTGTCTCTCCCATATTGTAATTATTCATCCTAATTTCCTCTCTTGTAAGGGTCCTGAGTCTTATCATCACACCTTTTTATCTTGCCCCAAAGCCCAATTGACCTAACAATGGATCCAAAGCCTCATACATCCCTACCATCATAAACATTTTTCATGGCATCTTTCCCTCCTTGGGGATCCTACTAATTGGCTAGCCTCCATAACTTTCTTATGGAATTTTTTTAGAGGTATTATTATTTTTCAATTAGGGAAAGCTAGAAATGTTGTTATATTTAATACTGAATCGTCTTATTATATTTTTTCTATTAATGACAAGGTTATTATTCTACCATTAACCTGCATACATATTCAATTTCAAGATAAAAATGTTATCATGGAGTTTCATCATCTTTAAACATTACTTGAGAACTAGGGGAATGCTTTTTATATAGTGAATCACATCCTCTTAGATGGTCTACATCAAGGCTCACCACATCCACCCCCCAGAAGACATCAAATTCATTCTTATAGTCACAACCACTTATCCCTCACATTCAATGGGGGGGATGGAGATTATCATCACCAAGTGGAAAAACATATGCTATTCCTTCATGGAGGGGTTCGCCAGCTACCCTTTATGACATTGTTATGTAGTCTCTTCATGGATGGGATATGACTATTGATGTGAATCTAGAGCCCACATATGGATGGTTGGATATGAACCCTCTTTCTACAAAGCCTTCCACTTTGACTACTCTTCCAACCAAGCATGATCCTCCATCACCTCCTCTAAGTGCAATGCCTTGTCGTTAAATAAATTTTAGATATTTGTAATTTCGTGTTGTTTTCATGTTTTATCTACCATTTCTTATTTTTAATATTTATTTTATCATATTTTGAGACATTTTTTAATTCTAATTAAATAATAAATATATTAAAACATTCCAACAATAAATTCTACCCAAAAAATTAGCTAATAAAATAACCTATCATTAATATAAATTATTTTAAATAAATAATAATAAATACCTTGAAGATATAATTAATAACACAGAGACATAGTATGTAATCATAACTCCAGTTTTATAATAACTAATTATGTCCGAGGCATCTCTACTAAAAGGATCTAGGCTAAGATTCATTCATAGATCTTTCTATATGCCATTCTTATCAGTGACATCATTGATACCCTGACAGCTAGCATTTCATCTCTATATTTACGCTAACATCATTGTTGATGACACCTTGACCTTGTTTAACTGCCGTCATTAAAAACCCATGCTTATATAAAGGTTTAGCTTTGGAATATATTGTGGCATATTGAGAATAAATTCATTCTCTATGAATTTTAATAGCTATAGACATCCGCATGCAGGAGTAATCATTTAGCATAAAAATAAAATGTAAAAAAACCTAGATCAGTATGCATGCTCGTGTCCTATCCATCACTACTTGCTCTAATAAAAACAAAATCTTTTTCTATATTCCAATCCTTGATTGCACAAAAATAGATAAAAAGCTCATAATTCTATATTAGCAGACATTCAAAGGTATACAAAACACTGTAGAAAATAACCACAATGTGTGTCTTGTAAAGAAAGCATCTTATATTGCTTATTTCACAGATAAATTGTAACTTTTTATCTTCCTTCTCAAATAAAAAATGCCATGTCTGATATTTGCAATCACTTGTTTCAAAATCCCCTGTATCCATCATTTATTCTAAATCCAAGCATCCCACGTGACACATGATGGAATTCCAAATATTAAATTTCAAATAATGAATAAATTATTAATCTTACTATCTCATATGTATCAAATGAAAGGCTTAAACAAGACCAAAAAAACTGATAAATTTTACAATATAAATAAAATAGGGCATTTTTTCTTGCAAGCCACATATTGTTAGAGAAGAAAAATACTTTTTCATGTGCAATCCCAATAAGTTGGGGAATCAGGGCACTGTACGAAAAAACAAGGTCTTCGTTTCTCATTAAATTTATAGAGCAATCCATATCAACTTTATATTCATGCTCATCTCCATTCCCTTGAAGACAAAGATTACATATCCTCTATCTGCCTTCAATCTTCTATAGAGATATGTATAATACCCTTGTTGATAAAGTCTTGAGACAAATGCTTCTCTATGGAATTGAGATACACACTATGTTTTCAAAACCAAAGAAATTAATAAAGAAAGAGGCATCTGATACATTGAACAGGTTTCATACATGCAACTAGTGCATAACACTTTCTATATATTATATAATATTATAATATAATCATAATATATTATATTATTAATAATTATAAATATATTATTAATATTAAAAATTATTATATAATATAAAATTATATTAAAATTATAAATAATTTATAAATTATTATTATTTATTATTATTATTATTATTATTATTATTATTGTACAATATATATAATATAGTAATATTATAATAGAAATAATATTTTTACTATGTATTTTATAACATATATTATTAATAATATATACGAATATAATGTATATTGTTAATATATATTAAAAAAAAATTATATATTAAAATAACATTTGATAATAATTATACTTGTAAATATATATTATAATTATTTATATAATATATTTGTTTATGTAATTATATGGAGGATGATGTCTCTGTGCAAGCAAAATGTTTAAGGTGAAAAAATAAAAGGACAATAATAATGAGCTCTAGGGTTTTTCAAAAAAGAACTAAAGATATTTGATACACAAATATGAAACCATTGATTTACAGAAAATGTTGGAAGGAACATATTATAAAGATAAAGAAATGGATATTTCAGAGCATCCCCAATTATGGTAAATATGTCTCCTATATATTTGTATGAAGTGTGATTAATAATTTGAAGTGTATTTGATTGATTCAGATTTTTTATCCCTGTGCACAATTTTGAGCCTTCGACTCTACCAAATAATATTGTAATTTCATCATCTAATATCATAATAGATTCTCCTTCGAACCTCTCTACAAATTTTTTCTTGCTCATAAAAAGAGATTTGAAGTGATAACCATGTCCAACTCTCTTATCTATTGACAGACCGCTATTTTTTGTCAAAAAATTTACAGTACAGACCACTATATATTTTGTTAATAGTATTTATATATATAAAAAAGGATATAACTATGGTTCTATAATATTATTCCATACGATTCTTTCATGAGTATCTGAGGAAGAAAAATTATATTGTAGAAGGATTTGTCTTGCATTGAAAAGTTGCATTGCAGGCCTTTGTCCAGCTCGAACCCCAATTCGCCTTGACTCAACACTGGAGTTTTGACATTCTAGACTTGCATTGGTGGCGAGTTGCACTCCTGTGTGAGACCCCAACTCATGGTTTTTAGGTCAAACCCGTGACATATCCAGTTCACGCATCTCGGGTGCCACAACTTGCTCGGCGACCTCAACGTTTCCCACCATTGCAGTTTTAATCTTAGGTAGACTGAGCTTATGCATAGCTTTTAGCATTGCATTGAACAGCGAAATCTGTTCACGAGTCGGCATAGTGGATCAGCCTATTTAGCTTGCCATTCACTCATATCCTCGCCTTTGTTCATTGCACATACTCGTTCAGCTCAGAGACCCTGACATCACCCCGTGGCTAGTCTCCTCATCTCGCCACTCACAGCCAACATGGCTCCATCCCAAGCCCCTTCATCTCCCAGATCCAAGAGAGATTCATCAATGGCGGTAGCAATGTCCTCCTCTCCTCGATGTTTGCAGCAAAACTTGAACGACAAAACCATCCCTTTACTGCAATTTTGTGATATACAAAATGGATTTAAGTTTTGTTTTGTATTCATTAAGCCCATGGTTTTACTTCTTAAGTTTTGGTTTTAAGATTGTATTAGGTTATTTTTATTTATTTTTGGTAAAGTGGTTTTTAATTGTTTTGATTTCGTCTTATAATTATTTAGTGATTTTATATCATTATAATAAGAGGCCTATGTATTTGTTTTTAAAATAGGCATATTTTAATTTTTGATCCTAAGTCGTTTAAGCTTTTATATACTTTTGTTTAAATAGTTTTGTTTGTTTTAATAAATTTAGTTTTTCAATTTAAAATTTATTTTTTAATTCATTTTAATTTTTATATATTATGCAAGGAAAAGTTATATTTAATTATTTTTTCATTGTTATTATTTAGACTTTAAGTTTAGATTAGTATTTTTAAGCTATGGTTAAATTATTTTAATAGTGTATAGTTATATTTATAGTCATTTTGTTTAAGTACATGTCATTGTTTTTTAGTTAAAAGTCTTCCGAAAAGATGCATATTTTTCAAATAAGTCATGAAAGACAATTTTCAATAAAATAAGATTTTTTTATAATGGATGTATTATCGATTGAAACTGACATCCGTATTATGGGAGGACAATATAGTGATGTGTACTCGTCCCTTCTCTCCCCATATAAACACTAAGGGAGGAAATGTTAAGGATTAACATTTATATTAGGTAGTTTACTTTGATAAATAGTAGTTATATTATTATCTAAGTTAGAATATATTATTTGGTATGTTATTGTTGATACAAGTAGATTTATAGAGTTATTTGGTTATAGGTTGAGAGTTTTTAAGGATCGAAGCATCTTCAATGATAGAAAATATGTCTCCTATATATTTGTATAAAGTTTGATTAATAATTTGAAGTTTATTTGACCGATTAAATTTTTTTATGCGTGTGCACAATTTTAAGCCTTCAGCTCTACCAAATAATGGTTTGTTTTTATTAAAATGGTCTGATAATCAAGAAATGTGCCTAGACAATGTCCTCTTGGACCCTTGTATGCTAAAATGGGAAGTTAAGACAATAGCATTTTACCATTGGATGAAGGAGTAGCTTCGACCTAAGGTAGTAATTATCACCTCTATGAGAAGATGAGGAGAATGAGGAGAAGATTTTGGTCTATGGTAAAAAAAACACTAAAGATAAGTTAGTGTTCAAGACTTCTCACAAATAGGTTCTATTTTTGTTGTTGGAGAAAATTTGGGGTAATATGGTAGCTAAAAGTCCTAATTCTAGTGAAATTGAGATAGAAAATCTTAACCCTAATGTAATTAATGATAATCGTAATGGAATTGAGGTTGAAACCCTCAACCCTGGATTATAACCAAGCACTGTAACTATTAGGCTGAGAAAACTATGGTATCAAGGTTGAGTGCCCTTGCACGTGGCAAATGTATGCAAGGTGTCATTGAAATAAGAATGAAATCATTTTTGGGGGAAAATATTTAAGTATTGACTGGTCATGGTAAGGAAGGTGACACGTATAATATTAAAACAATTCAAAGTTAAGATGACTTTTTCTATTCTATGAATATGTGAATAGTCTTTGTTGTAATTTATTAAAAAATTATATATATATATATATATATATATATATATAACTTAAATATAATAAGTTTATATATATATATATATATATATATATATATATATATATATATATATATATATATATAACTTATGATTATATTAATATATATAGTAATATAATACTTATAAAAAAAAATAATTTATGATCTGTTGTTGGGGTTTGTAGACTTAAGATCTGGCATCATGATCCACAACAGTGGCAGCAATGTATCCAGTGATTTATGTTATGAAGGCAGAAACAACATGTAGACTATGGATATTATATAAAAGCTAAAAGTACTTGCATTGTAAATATTATATTTGAAAACCAAAGCTTTTACAAGTTTTTATTAAAGAAAGCAAATAAAAATAGCTAAAACCCTACAATGTTGCTTAAGAAAAATCATATAAATTTCATCATTTAAAAAAGAAAGAAAAGGCATACACCCACTTGAAATATGAAATAAATAATTTAATGATACATATTTTTTTATAATAGCATTATTATATTATACCTAAAATACCTTGTCAATGCCCCTCACCATCATTGCCCAATGCACATTGAAATATTGAACCACTTGAATGTTTTTTATCACCTCATCAATGTTATGAATATACTTGTCGATCGAAATGGACATAGCTTAGCAGTGTAAGTGGCATGATCACTAATTATAAGGGATTGTAGAACATAGAGGATTATATTTTAACATATAATTGGGGGTGTGGTGGGGGTTCAACGATGTTACAAACAAGGTTGCATCAACCAACCTACATTGTAAAAATGGGGGGAGCATATGTCTATATAATATTAATAATAATATAATAATATTAACATCGATGAACATGTTACCATTTGGAATGCAAGCATATTTATCTGTGGTACCATATGGATAACACTTATCCCATTTAATTTATACCTACACGCAACTACATTAATTTTTAAATTGACACATCAATGTAACAACGGCGCTAAATGATGCAGGCCAGTTATATCAAAGGAAGGTGATGGCAGATTTGAATGGGCATTTTAATTTTACCACATCATGAAATTAAATTTGTCATAAGATCTAAATGTATTTGTATTGATCTCTTAGTTCAAATGGTTCATGTAGAAAATCATGACCCTGTTAGAGATGAATGTGTTAATTGTTGCAAAGTGAAAGTTGCAAATATTTCTATGTAGGTAATCCTTCAATACCTACTAAAGTTTGCAACTTCTCATAACTCTTAATTCTAATGGTCTACATGAAGCTTAGTCCGATAACACCTATTTTCCATGACCAACACCAAGTTATGAATTTATCAACTGGCTCTTCATTATTGTTGGTTGAATATATGGCTATAGATTATTTTATGTCTTGAATAAAACATGGTAGAGAGGTGCAAATAGGAGGGAGGTAGAAATAGATATAGGCCATGTAGGTGGGACATTTGGAGAACCAACACGCAAGGGAGTCTTTCAAGGTGGAACATGAAAGTATAAGATGCATGTGGCATGAAGACAATGTACTGCTACATGACTTATGTTTACATGGGATTGTGTTTTGGCATGAATTTAGTATGGTTTGTTTGGGCAACAAACTTTTGAATTAAAAGTCAGATATTATAATATTACATTGTGATATGTCTTTTGTCTAATGATATTAGTGCATTAAATAATTTGAAAGAAAAAATATAGTTATTATTTTGTAACATCATAAATTCATTTCATAAATCAGATTTTAAGGTCAAATGAAACGTTTTCTTTTGTTGATATGGTGTGTGATAAAGGTTAAAACTCACAGTTGCCCCAAAGGTGAAAGTTACATTGGAAAGGATGTTAGTTTTTGTTTTGGTAAAGTGGGTATTTTAAAATTGAAAGAGTGTAAATTGGTAGTCATTTCACACTCATAACCGCTTACTCTGTCTTATATTTTTTTCACAAAGCATTAGGAAACATCTGCAAGAGATTGGCTTCCTCTCAGTAACAATGGTGACAAGCAAAAGAAAGGTGAGAGTCTCTATTAAAAGACACTTGTTGGTTGCATTATAAGACAACACAAACATATTAACTACGTGGCCTAGTTGATGCAACTCAACATATATTTATGGTGTGGCATTTGGGCATTAACCTATTTTAAGTTAAGATAACCATTGTAGCCCATTGTAGGAAAAAAGAAGGTGAACCATGCATATTTATATCAAGAATCATAAAGGTCCTACAGAAATAGGTTTATGCCCAAATGCCACGCCATAAACTTATGTTGAGTTGCTCACACAACAACTCTTAATTTGCTTAGCCTGACACATATTGTGGTATAAGGAAAGGCAAGAAACGAATGAACAAGATGAAACAATAACAAAAGAAAAAATACAATCATCAATGTCCCTATTGTGAGGTTTTCCTTCATTCTTTCATCTAGTTTCCCATTTTAAAGTTTAATGCACTTGGCTATCTCGATGCAAAAAAGGCTTTGCTTGTGGACAATAATCTATTGAGCTCCGTGTTGCCGCCCAAAGAGAGTGGAAAGGGTTTGAGCAATAGCCATGAGGATTACATGACAACCAAGTCTTCAGGGGACCGTTATATGGATGGGGATGGGAAAGGGGAGGATGAGATTGAAACTTCCCCCATGAGCAGGTGGAGAAGAGGAGAGCCTAAAGAACCTCAGAAATTGTTTCCTTTATAGAGTGCTTGAGGTCCATTGGTTTTATATGTTTTGCATCCTCCACCTTGAAATATAATTCAAAGTTAGTCTTTTGTACTAGGCACTAAGTTGTCTCACCAAACTATATCCTACTAAACAATTCCTTCCGACGTTACTTAAACCTTTGAACCAATTGCTAATATATAAACCTAATCCCATATATGTATTCATAATCCTAAAATTTATAATATAAAAATAAAAACTATATTAAATAAAAATATTTTTTGTAGTTTTTATTTTTTGGCGGGGGCGGGGGGAGGCGAAGGTAATAATCACACAACAGCTTTGTTAACAAGGAAGGATCTCCTCAAATATTTATTGTTGTGGCGATTTTATTATATTAAAATTTAATTTTTTAATTCATTTAAAATTTTATTCGGATATACCGTGCAGTTAAATATTTAAAACATATGATATTATTAATCATATTCAACATTAATGAGAGGAAAACAAGTCGTTATTTAGCTTTTTTGGACTAAGAATCTGCTGAGCATTCATGCCGATTATTGGTATATCTATGAATTACTGTGGGGGTCTGAGGTAAGGTTTATTGCAGTGCGAGTATCGCTAGAAGATGGATTGACACCCTGCCAGCACTGAGCCAAGCAGCCGTACGGGCCACAGTATTCGAACGTGCTCCCGCACCAATTATCCTTGCTACAGCAGCGTCCTGGGTTGCACCAGATGTTCTGATCAGGATAGCATCTTGGATCCGCCATCACCGTCATCACAAAGCTTAACATTAACATTACTAACACTGTAAAGCTTAAATTGCCCTGAGCCATCTTCTGCATTAACATTTTTTTAAAAAAACAATTATCATACCTGCAATTTTCGAACTCAATGAAAGTAAAAAATCCTTGTCATATATATACTATACAAAACATACATTTATAGAAATAGAGCCTAAAATTGGATTGGATTGGCGACATGAAGGGTAATGAGCCTAAGGTGTATTTATAGTAGTTTAATTGCATTGGTCAGTTTTTGATAAGTTTTGTTGTTGTTCTCGTTCTCGCCGGCTTTCCATCATTAACATCTATCTAAAACAAACTAAAATTTGTGCGTATATACAGATCCTTTTATATATATCTAAACCAAAGTAAGTTTTTCGTTCTTGTTGTTCTCGCGGGTTTCAGTTCTCTATAAGTCTTTCGTTCTTGGTGTTCTCGCCGACTTTCCATCGTTAACATTTATATGTAAAACAAAGTGAAAGTTGGGTTTTTTCTTTGAGCCCGGTCGTAAATGTGGTGATAGAGACCCCAATTCGTAGTGACCAAAAAAAAAACCCAACCCTCCGTCTTTTTCATGGTTGTAATGATGTTTCTTCTTTTTATTTTATGTCAATACAAAGACATGCACAAACACAAATTAGTCGTTTTGATGTGACTGTGTGTTAACTTTCTACATAAAAGTTAGAAATTATAAAATAATGAAAAATATAAAAAAATAATTAATAAAATAATGAAAAATGTGAAAGAAAAACTGCAAGGGTTAGATTTACGTCGGATTCATCAGAATGTATGCAATTAGAAATGCATCATGTCCATAAATTAATCTTAACTCGAAAAAGATAGATCATACTTACACCTCTGATTATGGATACATTAGATAATTGGGAACATGATCAATATGAGGATTTGTTAGACCCAATTAGGGGATCTCTTATGACAATAAACAATGCTAGTAAGGGTTCCAAAGCCTCCAATCAAGTACAATCATGTAATAACCCTAACTAAGCCCTATATTTTCATATTCACTAAACTAACAACAAGTAAAATAAAGAAATCTAATTTAGTGTTCACCAAAGCTTGTGGCACAATATGGGGGTTAGTAAACAGACAAACATGCATAAGAGAATCTCAATTAAGTTATGTATGAGTAAGACCTTAATGGATAGAGAAGAAGAGTAATATTATTCGAAACCAGTACTTATGCTACTTCTATCTACTAAAGAGAGGAGCAATGTTAGAGAATACTTACCTGAAAGATGAACCCTTCGAGACTCAATCTCTTTCTTAGTCAAAGGGGCTTCACAAGAGGTTATTATGGTTTTTTAAGAGTCATTAAGAAAGGTTAAAGCATCCAAGACTTCTCCACAATACTAGATTCTCCAAAGTAGAAACCCTAAGCTAAGACTCCTCAATTCGAATGGTGGAAGAGCAGATTGTAAAAAATCACAAGTGAATAATAACTTTTATTCAATGGTAAATAATGATGAAATAAAATTGTATATATAGGCAGATTCAACCCTAAGCCCTTCCAAAAAAATTGGCCGACAAGGTCGACCCAGTCAACTTAGTATTGTAAACTATTGAAGGGTGCTTTAGGTTAGGAAAAGAGGGATGGAAGGTGGGAAATGACTGAGGAGTGTGCAAAAGAGGAGCAATAGCTTAGGGGGGTGATTTTTAGGAGTTGGTTGGATTGGTAATAAGGGATAACAATCTTATGAAGCATTAATGGTCTGTCCATCCTTTTCTCGGTGCTCCCCTTAGAACATGCACTCAGAGAGATTGAATCTCAACAAGTTCCTGCAAGATAAAAAGCATCAGTATTTAATAAAAGTTGAAAATATTATGTGTATACAATTAATACAGAATCATGTACAAGGACATATAAATAATTAATAAAAAAATTACAGCTTTGAATATAACATAGGTTCAATTTAGAATACAATAAAAATATCATTTTTATTTGAATATCTTCAACTTCATACATTAACATGAAACTCTCCATTAACCAACCACACTCAGACCTAGAGACCGGTAACCTTTTACTTTCTATTTGTTCTCTTCACCTTTTATTAGACTCCTTTATTGATGTTTTTTAGCTTTATAACCTTATAAATAAAAGTCTAAACTTGGTTTAATATAGATACATGGACCTTAAATTGCTCAACAGCTTAAGACTCATCTAAAACATGTTTAATATAGTCTTTATCCTATGTTGGATACATCTCATTTTGGTATAGGATAGATTTACATTATTTTGAGGGTGAATAGATATTTAAAACATATTATTAGTCTCTAATAACCTTTACCAATAGACTCAGACCTTTAAAACATGCTCACACCTTCAAAACTCTTCAAAACAACTCCAAATTTTGAATTTCTCATTTTGGTAGGAAAACTAGAATAGGACTAAAATGATCAAATCTTGCATGGCTAGTGATTTAAACACCTAATAAAGGACTATACAAGACTTTCAGCATTCAAATATAACTAATTAAATACAACATGAAGCATAAACAAGCTTCTTATTAACTAATTATGATTCCATAAACCTATTTAAGACCCAACAATACAAATATTGACCTATCAACTCAAAATTTACATTGACCTTGATGATTCTTCTGCATCATACTTCTCAAGTTGGAAAATTTGAGCTTTAGTTCAAATGAAGCTTCTTCCTTGTCTTCTAATTATTTTTGTCTTCGTTTCTTTTTTTGCTACTTCTTTACTTAGTCATCTCCTTCTTCCATTCACTATCTCTCTTATTTGCTTGTTGATCCTCTCTTGTCTTGCTTTGCTTTCTTTGCATCTCACCTTCCCTCTCTAAGAGATGCATACTCCTTATCAGCTTTCTATCTTCTCTATATGTTATTGTTGTTGTCTTTATTTCTTTTTTGTTATAATCTTCCTCAAATGTCTAGTTTTCAAGCATTACTCCTGCCTTTGCTTCATAATTTATTCCTCTTGAATTTGTTAAAGCATGCTTATATTTTTTATACTGATTTATTCCTTGGGAAATGTTTGCCATGTGATCTTCATGGATTTTAGTAGTGAATAACACCATGCAAATATACAAAATTTAATTTTCAAGCAATGAATATACTCACATTATTTTTTCCTTTGTAGTTTATCTACTTGTAGCTTCTTATTTTATAGTTCATTATCTATGTAACTTAATTGCTCATCTACTTTTGATCTAAAAATGTTTCCTTGACCTATGCTTGAGTTGATATTGTCCCTCATCAAGCTTACCTTCTCCAAACTATCTTCTTCATGAGGAGTTTGATTTTCCTCCTTTCCTTATTTTTTCATGAAATCTTGTACTTCATCTCTTGACTTCTTCATATGATAATGTAATATTTATTATCTTGGTATCTTCATACCTGAACAAATAAATTAAATTCAAGAGACTCAGTGGTCTCTTCAAGGATCTCATGACCCTTCACATCTTTTTTTATTTTTTATACCCTTTTCAAGTTTTTCACAATACTTTCTTGTTATCCCTATCATCCTTCTAGGCTCTTTATTATTTACTCAACCATGTCTTCTTGATGTTGGCTGAAATCTACTAGATTTTCTTTTTGGTTCTCTTGAAGTTGTTCTTCATTGTAATGCCATTCAACTATTACAACTTTGATTTCAATCATTTTATCTTGAACTATTGATCACCCACACTTCTTTCTTTATCCTCTTGCATGGTTTTATGCATGACTTGTTCATGGAGTTTATTCCACTTCTACTTATGACTTTAATTATTCCTATTTACATATACACTTATACATCTTCTTTCATCTTTATTTCCTAACCTGTAATCTATTTGTAATTCCTTGGAGATATTTTTTAATGTCCTTAATATACCTTATTTGTTTCATGATCATCATGAAATCTAAATTTTGTCTCTTTTATCCATGGTTTACTCAACCATGCCTTCTTGATGTTGGTTGAAA
Source organism: Torreya grandis (assembly GCA_037957365.1). Lineage (NCBI taxonomy): Eukaryota > Viridiplantae > Streptophyta > Pinopsida > Cupressales > Taxaceae > Torreya > Torreya grandis. The sequence continues at coordinate 285,515 of JARHVA010002988.1, forward strand.
TCTACTAGATTTTCTTTTTGGTTCTCTTGAAGTTGATCTTCATTATAATACCCTTCAACTATTGTAACTTTGATTTCAATCATCTCTTCTCTTGAACTCTTGATCACCCACACTTCTTTCTTTATCTTCTCCCATGGTTTTATGCATGACTTGTTCATGGAGTTTGTTCTACTTCTACTCATGACTTTAACTGTTCCTATTTACATATACACTTGTCCATCTTATTTCATCTTTATTTCCTAACTTGTAATCTATTTGTAATTCCTTGGAGATCTTTGTTCATGTCCTTCATCTACCTTATTTGTTTCATGATCATGAAATCTAAATTTTGTCTCCTTATTTATCTCATGCACCTACTCTTTACATTTTTTTTTTGCTTCCTTCATCTCTATCATAATCTTAATTGAGGATCATTATTTTCTCTTGTTCCTCATATTTCATTTCTAAAACCATCTATTTATGGTCTATTAGAAATTGGTCTTCTTTGTTTCTTTCACATTTTGATGTCTCAAATTGGGCACTTTATTCATCTATCTGCATACCTATAATCACACACTTAAACACATTTTTAGAATCAAAACCTTGAGCCCTGATTGCCTCTTCAATCTCTTCCTTCTTGAGTTTCTTTTCTAACATTCTTATTATCCTTTTCCAATGTCTAATTTTTGGTTGACTCTTTTTCCTTTATGCAATCTGCCTAATTGACCATTTTACCACCTTATTTATTTTTATGAAGAATCTTTGTTTGTATTAATTTCACTCTTACAAACATTTTTGTAATCATGTTAAGACCTAATTCATTTTTTCTATCTCTTTTTGCATATTATCTTCTTTTCTCATCTTATTCTTTGTCTTCATTTGGTTCTTCTTTCTTTGCAGTCCTTCCATTTACTTTCTACTTATCTTCTTCCTCTTATGCCCTGCCCAAAACTTATCTTTGGTATTTTGACACCTCCAATTATTTTTCACCTTGGATTCCTTCCAATTATGTTTCACCTTATATATTTTCTCTCTCTTTAATCCTCAATGTATTTTTCTTCTCAATTTCTTAAGCCTCAATGGGATATACAACTGTAGAAACTCTTTAATTCTCAAATATATTTCTCAAATCACCCTCAAAATATTTTCACACTATCTAATATATTTTTATAAGCTATAATACCATTATTATGTAAGTATACATCTTCTAAGTCTACCCAACTAGGTCTTATATGTCTCTTTTAGGCTTTGTAGCCTTCTTGTACTAGGCATGCCATTATATTTCCATAAGCTTGAAATTTTATTAAAACATTTATGTCTTTATATATGTTTGACATCAATGAAATATCGATCATTTATAACACAACTGGTGTAAGGAGATCCTTAAAGTTTAAAATTCTTATTAGACTATTTCTTTTGTCTAGGCTTGTAACCGTCTTAATAGTTTGTTTGAATATTTTCCTCTACAATAGAATGAATCTCATAATTACAACTCCATAAAACTAATTTATGCATTTTTAACACATTAAAAATGTTAATCAATAAAATATATAACCTTTTATTTTCTTGAGTTTCAAGTCAATTTGGAAAAGTTGCTCAATTAGCCATGTTTTAAGCTTAAAACACAGGTCTAAAAAACTCGGTCATTTATATCTTGTTATAAAAATACTTTTAAGGCTTTAAACCAAAGGAATCATATAAATTACATCATCAAAAATCATACTAAAAAATTTTATAAAAAAATGATGGTTTGTTTTAAAGATATTCAACTTTTTGTGAATGAAATCCTATGTTTTTAAGGTTTTATTACATGTCTATATAACACAATCATATATATATTTCTTTTCAATGCCTAAAAAGACTTGAAACCACTTATATCATTTAAATTACATCCTTGAACAAATATATACAAAATTTGAAGGCATTTTAATGGATTTTTTATGAGTTATGGCATTTTTTCTAGGTGAAACCCTGTCTTAAGGTTTAAAACCAAATTACAAAATTGAGAGCACTAAAATTGATGCACCTTGAGGTTTAAGGATGTTCCAAGGTGATTCCAATTGTAATAATATTTTTTAAAGAAATTCTTACTATTTTCATCATTAATTAGGTGTTCAAATCCTTAAAATGTGTTAAACATGTCATTTTTCTATGACTGTAAAACCCATATTTTAAGAAATACAATGTTTAGACCTTTGTCAAGGAAGTAATCAACACAAAATCATGTACAAAAGGTTTATAAATCATTAATAACAAAACTTACATATTTTAATGTAACAAAGATTCAATGAACAACATAAGAAAAAGCTAAGATTCTTCTAAAAATGGCTCCTGTGGCTCCTCTGCGCGCGTGACTTCAAAATTCAAAATCGAAGCCGGAGGTCGTGGATCTTGTGGCTGGTGTGGCTACTGCTACGGGAGGGGCTTCCTCCACGTGTGGGGGTAGGGTTCAAGCTGCCCCTAATGTGATTTCTTCTACAAGTGGGGGTTTTATTCCTGCCTCGCGTTTGGCTTATGGATCCCCTGCTCCTAGTTCAGGTCTTGGTTTCGGGGAAGGACTTTTGCTGACATGGCTATATTTGAAGCCAGATTACATGACGCTCTTCCTCATGCATCATCTGGGCCTTCTCATGTTTCACTTGTAAGTGCTTTGAAACCTATTAGGGTAACTCTAGATCCTGAATCAGTTGAAGACATCTTCCATATGGTAGAAGAGCTTTCCTCTCTTGCTGATATTTTTTGCTTCTATGGCTTTTGGCCCTCTCTTGTAGATCTACATGGCTAGATCTCCAAGAACTGGATGCCACTTATTGAAAATAATGTCCAAATCTTCCTATGTGCTAAAGGTTTTTTTATAGCAAAGTTCCTCTGCTCCAATGATAGGAAGATTATTCTGTGCCACAATAATTTTTCTTGGCAGGGCAGACATCCTCTTATGGCCAAACCGTGGCATATGGATTTTGATCCTCTCTCAGAATCCTTTAATAAGTTCCCTATCTGGGTCCGGCTCCCTAATCTTCCAATACATCTTTGGCATGATTCAGTTTTTGAAACTATTGGAAATGCTATTGGGGATTTCTTATTTGTGGATGCAGACACTTCGAATATTCTCCATTCGACCTGTGCACACTTTCTGGTAGATCTGGATGTTTCTAAGGGCCTTCCTGAGGTGATTTTCTTGGATTCCCCAAGGGGTACTTGGACACAAATGTTGGATTTTGAGGGTATCCCTTTTCATTGCAGGAAGTGCCACCTGACGGGTCATAGTACTGCTCGTTGTGCTGCAGGGAAATCCAAATCTAGACAACCTCCTTCTTGGTGGTCTGAGGCATCCTCTGAGCATCATATGGTTAAACAACCCTTGGAAGCCCTGGCTGTTCCTGAGACTGAGGATAGTGTTCATTCTGAGCCGGTGGCTGCAGAGGAATCTTTGGTGAAACATTCCTTTGAAGCTCCTGCGGAGGCCATGGTTAGTGATCATTCTGAGCCAGTGGTTGAGGTGGCATTGGTCTTTTCCCCTATTTCAGAGGATCCTCCTAGGAGCCAGACTTTGTCTGATTCTCACAAGGAGCTTGCTGCAAAATCCATGTCAACTGGGTTCAATGGATCATTGTCGTCTGAGGCATGGATTGCTGAGGCAGAAAAGTTAGAGGGTGGATGGATAGCAGTTAAGAGGAAGAATTCTAAGACTTTGGTCCCCCCTCTAGATATGAATCTTTGGTTGTGTAAAAAAAAGCCTCAATTCAAAAGGAAAATCTAATGTTCCCTTTTGTTGACTGGTTTTTTTGGTTGGTAAACTGCTTGCTTCACTGGTTTGTTGGTTACTAGTTTGGGAGGTTTTTCAGGTTGTTGATCCAGTCTGTAACTTTCCTTCCAGTGTTTTGATGGTTGTTTTATCTGGTCACATCTATTGGTAACAGGTCCCTGTAAAACTTAGTTTAGTTATTTTACTGGTTTCAGTTTCTTTTAAACCTGGTTTTGCTTAATGGTTTATCTTTCTTTTTGATGTATAGGGTTTTGGGGCCCCTTCAAAACCTGCTTTTACCTTAATCTAAAATATAAGAAAAAGCTCATTTTTATTCCAATATCTTCAACTTCATACACAGACATGTAACTCTCCATTAATCAACCACACTCAAACCTAGAGACCTACATCCTCTTACTTTTTATTCATCATCTTCACCAATTTTAAATATAAGGCCTTATTGTAACTAAGTGGATAAAATTGTTTTATTCTAGATGCATGTGCCTTAAATTTCTTAACAATTTAAGACTCATCTAAAACATGTTTAACTTAGTCCTTCTCCTACATTAGATACATCTCATTTGGGTTTAGCATATATTTATATTGAATTGAGAGTGAATAATAATTTACAACATATGATTAGTCCCTAATAGCATTTACCATTGGACTAAGACCTTTACAACATGCTCACACCTTCAAAACAAATTCAAATTTTCTATTTTCTATTTTGATGTAAAAATCAGAATAGGCCTTAAATTATCAAATACTACATGGCTAGTGATTTGAACACCTAATAAAGGACCTTAAAGGCCTTTCAATATTCAAACATAACCAATTCAATATGATATGAAGCATAAACAAGCTTCTTATTGACTAATTATGACTCTATAAATCTATTTAAGACCCAACAATCCAAACATTAACCTATCAACCCAAAATTTAAATTGACCTTGATAATGATCCTACATCAGGATCCAAACATCAAAAGGATGCAACCATGGGGGGGATACCCTAACAACACAAAGATATAGAAACATCGATCACATTGATTCTGCCTAGGAAAGAATTGGAGTGATCAATGTTTTTGTCCTAAAAGAAAAAACATAGACAAACAAATAGAGAATAGAGAAAATAGGCCCAAGAGCAGAAAATGAAAAAGACAACAACAAATAGAGGAAAATAGAACCACAAAATCATACAAAGATGAAGAAATATGAAAACACACAAACAAGTATTCATAAGTTCATAATTCAAGGTCATTCCCCATATGCATAAAATAGTATTAAAAAAATGTAATAACAACACTTCTACTAAAATTAGCCATTTATAATACTAATTAAATCTCACTTAGTGTAGTATCAACTAACTAAGAATGGCATTGTAATTAGATTTTCACTATAATTTGATCAATTATAATGTCATGTGTGATCAAATGATGATAATCAACAAAACCATTTATGTGAAGAGGATCATTATTTAAATCATTGTGTGGTATCTCATAGTCATATAATGGAATAGAAAATTATTGTCATTCAAAGCTTAAAACCATACCAATAATGTTATCAATCTCATGCTTTTGTAAAAGAGTTGAATAATGTATAAATATTGTCATATAAACATTGTCTTCTTTCTTAGTGGCATTATTTGAGGATGAATTATTGAAAATTTATAAGCATTGATTAGGTGTTAATATAAATTTGTTCAATATATAAGTATGGCATTCAATTTGAATGATGTTATTGTGGATGAGATATTGAATCTTATATCATAGTTTATAGTACCAATTATTAGAGTTCTTAAAGTTCTATAGTAGTCACAATATTGATTGGCATCATATCATTTAAGTAGAGGTCAATAAGTATTCAGATGATATGACTTAGGTAAATTAATCAAATTACATTAAAGTGAATGTTTAAACACTTTGTGAGATGGATCAGATAACCTTATCAATTTTCACATGTTCTTAAAAAGTGGAAGGACTAACTCATAAATAACCAAATTTTAACTCATCATTAAAAAAACATTTATTAAAATAACTAATATTTTTTAATCACAAAATAATATGTATAGACTTGTGCGAATTTATTTATTGTAAAACTCTGAAATAGATCAAACCTTCTCTTTTAATCTTTTTATTTAGTTGATTAAACTATAACTAATTTTACATTTATCTTTTCTTTGCATGAATATTATCTTTAATATTTTTATTCTTCTATTTTTCAATCTTATGTGTGCCAACTTGTTATATGCAACACATTATATGCAAACATGAAGGCATGTCTTAAAAAACATTGACAATGTAATACATGTGCAATCATACAATATGTAAAGTAGATAATTACATAAAATTACGTAATTATTGAAGTTTGGTAAATTTGTTCATTTTGGTCATAGTAAGAAACTGATTGCTTCTCGCATATTTATAAATGTACAAATGTTCAATTGAATATCATGATTCTCTTATGAATTGCACTCTTATAGAATACTTCACCAATGACTTTGTGCAACAAATTTTTTAGACCCTTGCATGATATTTGAGTGGAATAGCTCGTAATAGAGGCATAGATGGGATTTCGTGACATGCATTTGGATAAGGGAGAGGCATTTTCTACCGTATTGAATTTTTCAAATGGATAATTTTTTATAGGGATAAATTTTTATTTTTGTATTGAGAATTATTTAAAGTTAAATTTATATGTATATTTGTAATGTAAGTTAATGTATTATTGAATGTTAAGTAAAGATTAATAATAATAAATATGAAAAATATCAATAATGAGATTTAGTTATATAAAATGTTTATAATTTATATTAAAAGAATAATGGTCAATACATATAATATAGATATATAAAAATGTTAATAATAAATGATAGAAAATGTTTTAAAATTTTGAGATCAGATGGCTTTGAATTCCATGTAAAATTTAAATTTAAATTATCATTGACAAAAAAATATATTTACTTTTTTCTTTCATACACATATTAAATGAATACAATTTGCTTTAAAATAAATTTATATATTAAAATAGATAAATCACTAATAAAATAAAATGAAAAGAAAATGGCTCCCAACACAAAAAAGATTGAAAGATTTTAAGCTTAGGTATTTAAACATTATTATTGCGCTACAAATCTAGCATAATTTTTATATATTAATTTTTTAATATATATTTAATTTTACATTTTATTTAAAAAACAATTTGCTTCATGCAGCCTGCTAAATTAACGAAAGATAAAATTAGGAGTTTTTTTTTTCTTTAATTTCCTTTTCTTTTTTCAATATGCTTCGAAATCATTTTAGCAAAAGGCTTTTTCTTTGGTTTAAAAGTACATAATGGTCTGCTTCTCAATGAAATTGTTGAACATTTTTAAACCCAAAAAAAACTGTTAAGAGAAAATTTTAACAGATTGTAAGATAAAAATGTTACAAAATGGTGTTGGAATATTTGGCAAACAGAAATAGAGCATGAATACGAGAAATTAAAACAGGAGCTTCCGGAGTTTGCTTCAAGACTATAAAAACAGCCACGCAAAAAATTACAGAAGTTTAGAGATGAGCACGCAATACTATTTCAAACAGTGTTATTTGTATGTGCATTGAATAAAAGTACTTGTTTTTAGAAGAGTTATCGATTCATCATTAAGTATGATGAGAATGAGTTATAGTGAATGTGATTTTGAGTCAGAAATTTAGACCTGATAAGAATTAAGTCTGATGAAACATGAAAGTGGTTGATTAATTATTGGAATAGAACTTCACAGTTAAATAAAGATAATGTAAAGTTATAACTGATTTCCATTATAACCCCAAAAAAAAAAAATTGTCCATGTTTTTTTAAAAAAAACATTTCATACTAAAAATTGTGACAACTTTTGTCTAGTCACAACAGCCAATTTGTCCCATGGAAAATGAAGGAGTTAAGGTAAATCCAACAGTGGCATAGGATAGTGTAGCGCACATAATAATTCTCTTAACTACAACATTTCTTACTTTACATGTGGCCCTTATTAATAAGGAGTATTTAAAATAATATTAAATATTAAAAGTTTGAAAGTAGAATATAAAACATATAAAAATTAAACTAATTATTAACAATTAAAGGGAATATGCTTAAATAAAGTCTTAAATAATAATATTTAGATGCCAAATTTCATATTAGTTAAAATAATATAATTTCAAATCTTTTTATTAGTTCTAAGGAAAAGTAGTTTAATAGAAAAGTGATTCATATAGTTTTATTTTGATAGAGATTAATTAATTAATGATTCGAGACTTCCATAATTTATAAAAATAATTAAAAAAACTTTTTGTTATATCTATAATATTTAAGAACATGACATGTTATATTAAATTCGTGATCTATCATCAAAATAAAATTTTATAATTAATTATAGATATAAAATTCTTTTTATAAATAAGGTTTGTGTAGCAATTAGTACCTACTTACGTTTGTATTGTAAATTATTTAAAATTGAATTTATATCTAAATTCGTAATATAAATTTATTGTTATAGTAAATAATATGCAAAAATTAATAGTAGTAAATAGAGAAAAGAAGTTGCATGTAAATTTTTAATATTAGCTCACTACAACAGTAAATAATATGCCAAAAATAATAATAGTAAATAGATTAAAGAATTAATGAGGAAATTTAGGGATATAGTATTTCTATAGTCTATGACATAGAAGTAATATAGTCTTGTGTGTTCTAATAAGGGTTGAGTAGTAGTTAGTTCCTACCCTTATATTGAAAATTATTTGTGCTTGCATTTGTGTGTAATTTTGCATTGAATGTTTGATTTAATAATTTAAATTTGAAAATACAAAATTAATATTATATTACTTGTTATTAAAATCTGATTTTGATTAGCGCTTGTGTTGCCTTTGTTTACTAACATTAACAGAATATATTGATGTGATATCAAGGTAATAACACTGATAAATTTGACATAAATTTTTAATATAAAATAATATGTGTATTCTATTACTTTAAAATTTTATTAATATTAGATATTTTATGACTCAAAAATATATATACTACATGTAAAAATGCTAATGCATTTAGAAACTCAACAAACATATTTGTTATTGTTTTTATTGATCAAATAAGACATTTTTAAGTGACCACTCTATTGAAGACATATCTATTGAAGGCATTACATTGGCTCATGGATTAGAGTTTATGACCCATTTGTAGTTTGTGGATGATTCATCTCTTATGGGCAAAGTCATAAATCGTGAAGCCTCCAATTTTAGCAAGAAGTTGTAACTCTTTAGAAAAGCAACAAGGCAGATAGTCAATGATGATAAATCTAAAATCTTCTTATTTCACACCTCGGATAGATAGGAAGCTATGATTTTAGATAAGCTCTGATTTAGAAAAATTGAGTTGCTAGTAACGTATCTTGGAATCCCTTTAAAGCACAACCAATTATCAAATTAGGGTTGGTTTGTTGACAAATTGAAAACCAAAATTTCAAAATGGACCCATAGGGGGTTTTCTATGGGAGGAAGAATCACATTAATCAAGGGAGTGTTGCAGGGTATTCCTATCTTCTTCTCCTTGATTCACCATGTTCCTAAATCTATCTTCAAAGATATTAATCATATTTGCCAGTAATTCTTATGGAGAGGATTGTAGCTCACCAAAAAATGGTCTCTAGTGAAATGGGAAACACTTTGTCTTCCTAATCATGATGGAGGTCATGGCTTTCTCTCTACCCACCTAAATGGCCAAGCGTTGGTTGCAAAACTCTATTGGCATATTCTGAAGTTTCTTTCCCAACTTTGGGTGAATGTTTTAAGGTCCAAGTATAAAAAAAATAAACCTCTTGATCAACTAGTTCATTTTTATTTATCCTCCCAAGGTTCCCCTATTGTGACGATTCTTAAAACTGGGGAGACTATGATTAAAAATAATCTCTTTTGGATCATTAATAATGGGAACAAGGAACATTTCTAGATGGATTCTTGGGATGGTTATCCCCTCTTATCAAGAAATATACATATTGTTATGGGATCATGGATTAGCTTCACCAAAACAATTAGATATCAATTTCCAATTACTTCAGATGTCCTAACATAGCTTGGACATTTGAAAGGGAATGGATTCTCCTTGAAGAATGGTATTGGTTGGCCCATATTCTGCAGTATCTCATGGATGAAATCCTATCTAATCTCACTAGGAATGATATCTCCTGTAGTAATGAGGAAGATAAGTTAATATGGAGAAATTGCAGATCGTGAGAATACATGGTAGTGGAATGTTATTGCTCTCTTTCTCAATCAACAAACTAGCATCTTAATTACATCTTTAAAAAGCTTTGGATTCACCATTTTTGGCCCAAAATTTTGGTCTTATTATGGTTATTTCTTCATGGTAGAGTCCTCATAGGTGATCAATTATTTAAATGGGGTTTCAACAGTCCATTTAGATGTGTCATGTGTTGTAATAATCAAAAAAATATGCTTATTTATTTTTTTCATGCCCCTTTAGCACCAAATTATGGGAGCATATTGCTAATATCATGAACATACCTTAGTCTATCTTATCTTCCATCGTTCAACTTCTTCAGGAATGGAAAAGAATCTTCCAACTAGATGATTTCTCTAATCAATTTGCTTGGATAGGAGTGTCTCTCCTCCTATGGAACACATGGAAGGAGTGTAATGCCAGAAGTTTCAACCTTAAGGCTACTAACATCTCATGGATTCAATTTAGAACGTTCAACAACATCAAAGAATATATTATTCATTTGTTGAAGTGTCCTATTGATATTAATTATAAAGGAGCACTTATTTTGCAAAAACTTCATATCCCTTCTTGTCAATCCATCCTACAACCCACATCTAAGGCTAAGAATCATGTTGCACTCCCCATCCATGCCTTCAACATAATTTATACTAATTGAGCTTCCATGGAAAACCCAGGTAGTGTGATTGTAGGGGGTTATGGATAGGACCTTGATAATTCCATATAATTTTTATTTTATGCTAAAATAGGTATTGAAACCAATAATAGTGTTGAAGAGCAAGTTATCCTTGAAGGGCTTAGGGAAGCTTGAAAATTGGGTTCGAAATAGATTCAACTAATCGTTGATTCCAAATTATGGATTTAAATGCTATCTCAACCGCATATTTTGATGGAATAAAAATGACTGAGAAGGGGGATGAATTAGTCTTAAAATAATTTTATCAAATCCACTTAAGCAATCATCAACATATAGATCAAGCAATGCATAAACAATCAACTAGACAAGGATGAAACAAGATTGCACAAGTCAACACACCATATATGTGGGAAACTCTCAATGGAAATAAAACCCAATAATATATGAAAATAGACTAAAATCCTATAAGATAAACATAAACTTTTAATGAATCACTAACTTCACATGGATCACCAACCCCAACTAGCTAAGCACCAACTTAGGTAGGTTTTAGCAAGCACCCACTTGCAAGGAGGCACCAACCTGCTAGATGACTCAGCACCAACTCAGACACCTAAAAAACTTGATCACCTTTAGAACACCTTGTTGCTCATACAACATATGATGATCTCCTTCCTCATATCTTCACATACTTCTATCCTTCTCAAAACTGGTCTCTAGCCTTCTTCACTCAACTAGCCCTCTTCTTGACTTGATTAAGTCATATGACCTTGATCTTCATATGAATAACCTATGTCAAATATTCATCACTAATATTCTATGCTCTTATGATGGTCTATAATACCTACTTCTACTCACCAATGTATATCTTGTTCGCTTACTCTAGCCACATCTAAATAGGCCTAAAAATGCCTAGTATTTATACAAGTTTCTTGTTCATATCCTTCTTAGTCATCCAAACACCCTTACCCTCTAAGGTTGGACATGAAATGAATCTTAGGACATCTCATAGGCATAGATCAAATGTTATTTTAGTCCCTTTAGGTCTGACCTTTATCAAATAGGCCTTATCTCTCCTTTAGGTCTCATGGAGACCTAATCCCATTAGGCCTACTTAGCACACATTACCCTTTGATCTTCTTGGAGAACATTAAAACACTTTACACATAATAAAAACATAATATTACATCTCAATATACCCATTCTAAGATCAAATAGGCTCCATAACACTTTTTAGCTCAAACCACTACTTGAAGCACATCATTAGAACTGTTCATATTAGGCCTACGCATACCCAAAAAGTCTATCTTAAACAATTGAAGTATAAACAAAAATTTGAAAAACAACCATGGAAAAATAATACATATATATAATATACATGACCTTATGTTCAACACCATTTTCATTATACTTCATAACTTAGGGTAAAAATACTCAAACCCTTCTCTGCAAGTAGCCCACTCAGAACTATCAACTGGTCTCAAAACATAGTCAAGGAGACTTGAAATTTAATCCCTAAAAGAATACTTCCTATGACCTATGACACCTTCAAGAGATTATTTGACATATATATATCACTTTCAAGTATAAATATTTCAAAGTTTAATGCCAAATATTGGTCTTGCAAACTAATTTTTTGTCTTTAGTACACACAACCAAACCTGAACCAGTCAACCCATTTTGGTTTCACTATTTCAATCACTTTTACTAACTCTAAAACCTTATTAAAATCATGGATAGGACATATATGTCCCAAAAATAACATAATATGCATTGGATGCTTCATCTCAAGGTAGAAAGCCTTCAACTCATAACTACAACTTGCTTGCCTAGATCTACTGGTTTATATTCAAACATAATCATGATGATAATGACCTTCAACACCTTTGTAGACACTTTCAAAGAATCTTGATGCATGTGGATGATCCTGTGAGACCATTAGGTAACTCTCAGATAGAAATATGCCATGCTTAACTAATAATATCAGTCTTTTTGACCAATCTCACAACCTTACACCTTCAGAACTGGTATGACACCTTGGAAGGGCTAGATTCGGAGGACATGTCCCTTGACTCCCATCATCTATAAAGTGATTTTCATGGAATGTTTGGGGTTGCACAAACCCAAAACACAAGTTTGTCATGCATGATTTCAGAAGGAAGTTTATTGAGATGGACATTCTCTATTTACAAGAAGTTAAGGTAGCAGATTTTTTATTGACAACTGTTAGTAATTCCATCTGGAACGACAGTATAATTTTGCATAGTCACAATGCCACGAGAGGTGGAGGGGTGATCACATTCATTTATCCAAAGTGGTGGCCACACCTTGTGTAATCTAGTGTGGACCCCACCAACTGGTTAGTATGGGTTATTTTTAGTATTAAAATCCATTCTTTTGGCTTTATTAATATCTATGCCTCGAATGATGTGTTGGAACATACCCATTTATGATAGTGGATTACGGATGATCTCCCTAATGACCATTGGGTATTATGTGGTGACTTTAATATGGTAGCATCTCCTGAGGACAAAATGAACCACTTGCCCATGAGGTGGGCAGCTGGCGAAATGGAGGCATGGTTCTACATGTGCATTAAATGGGGTCATTATCACCCTAATACCTCACGTTGACCTACAAATGGAGTTTGGTACACCTAGAGTAACTTCAAAGAAGGCCCCGCTCAAATTCTAAAGTGTCTTGATAGGGAAATGATGTCTTCCCAGCTGTACTTCTCTTTTGATAATGGCTTCTTCCCTTCGATGTAGGCATTTTCATATTTTGGGCTTTCCGACCACTCCCCCATTCGGTTTCATGTGACTTGGTAGTTCATGAAGCCTAAGGTCCACAAAATGTAATTTTTTCTCAACACCTCTCTGCTCAAACATGGGCCTATGGTGGCACACATTAGGAGAGTCTGAAATTTAGACCCACGTCCTTTCCAAGAATCTGGTTAGATTTTTTGGTGGGATGATGCAATCTCAAGGACTACCTGCTTCTTACGAATATATGGCCACCAGCTTGCCAAAATTTAGAGACACTCTTACTTTGTTACTTCCTCAAAGTTGGGCCACATGGCCCTAGCTCTGGAAAAGGATTCCTTTAATGAGATCTTATAGGTGAGAGTTGCTTCCTTGCGACACTGCATCCAGATTACAGACAACTACAATGCCTGGGGAGCCCAAGTCAAAGCCAAGCTTCATTGGTTGAAGATTGGCGACAAAGCTTCTAAAGAATTCTTTCAAATGTTATAAGCCAAAAACTCAAAATAGCAAATTCAAGTTATTGTTGAGGTTGGTAACAAACTCTCAAAAATACCATAGATAGTGCAAGTGTTTGTGCACCATTATTAACAAGTGTTCCAAGCTCAAGCCTCTTCGACTGAATGGGAAACTGCCCTTCAACAATGTCTTTCAATTGTGCCTTGCAAACTCACTCTCGCTCAGCAGGTGATTTGTGATATGCCACTCACTGCAGATGATTTAATGAAGCAGTGATACATATGGCTAATGAAAAAGCCCCTGGCATTGATGGCTTTCCTTGCGAATACTACAAAACCCTTTGGGATCTTGTGGATAATGATTTGCTCAAGGTTTACCAAGAAGCATTTCACTCACACTCATTGGGTAAAAATATAAATAAAGTAAATATCAAATTCATACCTAAGCAAGGAGACCTAGATTTGATCTACAACTAACAACCCATCACCCTCCTTAATGTCTCATATAAAATCATAGCCAAGGTGTTGGTGATCTGAGTGCACAATATGTTTCCTCTCATTATGCGTCTAGACCAAACAGGGTTCATCAGGAGCCGCTATATCTAGACAACATCATTATTGTCTAGGAAGGTATGGACTGGGCTAGATGATCCAAGAAACAAGCCTTGCTCATCAAAATTGACTTTGAAAAAGCTTATGATCACATTGAATGGCATTTTATCCTAGCCATGTTTCATGCTCTAGGATTTAGACCCATTTTCATTAAAACTATTCAAATGCTTTTTAGAGATGTCTTGGCTATCCTCTCCATTAATAGAGTCACCTCTGAGCAATTTGGCCTATATCATTCCATACACCAAGGATGCCCCCTAGCACCAGACCTTTATGTGCTTGTTGCTGAGGGTTTTGGATACCTTCTTAGCAAATCCCAATATTATGGCCTTGTTAACAGAATTTATCTTCTGTCTGATGCAGCCAACCCTCATGAAGACATGCAATTGCTTAATGGCCACTTTGCAAATGATTCCTTCCTTACCCTCATTGAAGATGAAGACAACATGGATAATGCCCTTCAATGTCTTAACACCTTCTTCCTAGCCTCTGGCTCTAGCATCCAATGTAGAAAACTCATTGCTACAGGTAGTCATAATTCCCTTTGCCTCTATGGATAGCTAAATTTGGTTGGAAATGGATCCAATAGGATGAAATTTTTTAATATCTTGGCATCCCTTTTGCCTTCGATGCTTCGCCACCTTTGTTGTGGAAATATGTTGTTGACAGAGTTGCTAAGAAGCTAGATTACTAGATGACCAATTCTCTTTCATTATCAGGGAAATTTTAAATCTGCTCAAAGATTCTTGCATCCACCCATGTGTACTACTTGTCATATTGGGTCCCTTCAAAAAAGTCTTATCAGAAGTTGGAGAAATTGCTTAGAGATTTCCTTTGGGCCAATTCTCCCCAAGGTAAAGGTTTCCACAAGGTGACTTGGGAATATTGTTGCCTCCCATGTGAAGTTGGAGGGATGGGACTTATCGACATAGCTAGGCAAGGTTCTGCCTTATGTGCCAAATGGGTTTTGAGGGTCATTGAGGGCCCAAAAGCTTGGAAGGTGTTAGTTAGACACTGTATCTCCTTAGGGTTGCCTAAGGGAAAGAAAGCCTGGAAAGGTCTTGGCTTCCCCAATTTGCTCTTCATCCAATCTCCTGTTTAGATCACTGGGTCCTTCATGGCCAAAATAATATGGAAGGCTTGGGAAAAGATCAAGCCATGGCTCCTCTAGAATGGCTCTGGATTTTGCAATAGGCTCTCTGCTAATTCCCACTCTCTTTGGTGGTCCCCCATCTTTTCTCAAAATGGGGTGCCTTTGGCAGAGGTTCCCTAGATCAATGCCCTCAAGTTGTACCGTAAAGGAATCCACTCTGTCCAAGATGTCTTTTGCAAATGCTCATGCACTTGGCTACCCTGGGAGGATGTGAAAGCTAAATTATGGGTGGCCAATATATACCAAGATTCTTACCAGGAAATACTCAATGTTGTCCCCGCTTCCATGCTCCATAAAATCTCGATCAAAACTACTAGACCATGGTGGACAGACTGGAAATGGTTTTTTGAAACCCCCTTTCGTAATTACACTCCTCGGCTTGGTTATGATTTTCTCACCCCACATTTTCCCATGGTTGACAAGCTTAATAACCGCTGGGGGTTGCACTCATCTGTGAAAACATGGAACTTTCGCTTCAACATTGTTTGGGGGGCCTATGTGGAGCCCAAACTTGTCCATTTTGCTTGGTGTATACTACACCAAGGCTTACCTATCAGTAGAAGGCTCATTTAACTTGGAGTCCAATTACCTACTTGTCCCTTCTGTGCACATCTTGAGACACTACCTCATCTCTTCTAGTATTGTCCTAAAGCTCAAAGGGTCTAATCTTGGATCCATGATCTTTTCAGGGCCTTCTAGCCCAACTTCTTCCTTTGGCAATGCATCCCCCTGGGGGACAAGCCCATGATGCATGTCAAAGTAGCTCAAGTCTAGCATAGTTTCAGAGTGGAGATTCTCTTTTGGATTTGGAAAGAAAGAAATAATTTTGGGTTCAATCATGTTTTTTATGATTGTAATATTATGATTTGCACAAATCCTCCATTATCTCCAATGTTCTTTGGCAAATACAAGTCCAAGCCAACAAAGTGGTCGTGGAGCTTGGGTATCTCCAAGACCTCCTGTCTCACTAGGGAGATGTTCCTTGTGCTATGGCTCGAGTTCCACCTTCTCCACCCAAGGATCATATAATGGATGACAAAGTGCCTCAATCACCTCATGGTGGACATTGTTGTAGCTGCTTCAGGCATCACTCTCACAGTGGCATCTCGTACTAGTGTGTTTCCCCTCTTGGACAGTAGTAAGGGTGGTAGCCACCACCTCCTTCCCCTATTGGGCAGGATAGCTAAGGCACTCCTCCTCCTCCATGCCCAGATGCTTGGAGGGCACCACCTGGAGGTTGTGCTGACATGCTAGACAAGTTTTCTAGGTTCTCGCTAGTTATCTCTCCCACTCATACTCAAGCAGATGATAAAATAGACATAGCTCAGGGTATAGGTTGGGAGCCTATTCCAGATGGCAATGACTTACCAAGTTCGGGTTGGGGACCAAATGATATGGATCCTCTGCCTTCGATCATTGCTCTTGCTGCTTGATAGTTTTCTCTTATGACTTTTATTTTATGACTTGCCTCTAGGCATTGCCTAGATATGTTACTTTGCTCCTAGGTTCTGCCTAGTGTCGTGGTGTGCTCTCATACCAATTTATTTTTTTGTGAATTATTTGTATATTTTTGTTAAGTTAATATATAGATATATTTCATCAAATAAAAAAAAATCAAGGCTTATTATTCAAACTACTTAGAAATGTATTTGGTCTGACACAACTCACTTCTCCACTTTGCATGAAGAGGTTCATGGAGGTGTTAGTATCTTAGTTTCGCCAAAAGTTTCCCCCTTAATTTTTACTTCAGGGGAAGATCCATCACATCAAGGGATTTGGCTTCTCCTTTATATTAATGGTCATTCATTAGGGGTCCTCAAAATTTACTCCCCAAATGATGGTCTTGACAAATCTGTCTTATGGCATTATTTGGCTGACGATCTACTTCTCACCATGTGGCTAGTGTACAGAGACTTTAATATGATTGAGAGTCTTTAATACAAGGTTGGTGCCTACCTGATGCAATGGTACATGGGAGAATGTGAGGCATGGATTTATTTTTTAAAATCTTCTAGCAGTGTCCATTAATTACCACTACTTGGTTTACATGGTCCAACTATCATGTTGGCACTAATGGATTCCTCAAGAGGTTGGACCATTTAATGCTTTTTGGGAAACACATATTCTCTTTTTCTCTTTCCGATGGACAACATGTCTTTGTGCACTCTAAATATGTTCTATCTGACCACAACCCTGTCACTTGCAAAGTGGAGTAGAGTATCATTCACTTCAAAGTGCTATGCAATCAATTCTTTATTAATACCTCCCTCTTCTTCCACAAGGGCACCATTTGTTTCATTGCCAGAGTTTGGAATATTGTGCCATGTTTGTCTTATGTTCCCAGCTAGATAGAGTGGTAGGATGAGGCCATCATTCGTACCACCAGCTTTCTCTGCTATTATGGTAAACAAATAGTGTGAATCCAGAAGTGGGCAAATGGTGTTGTGATCAAAAAATACCATAGAATATTTTCTCTCCTTGAATTTAATCTATTTGATTCGCAACTGCAGACCCTAGAATCTTCTCTCAAGCACCAAATTAAGGTTGTAAACAATGATGCAGCTAGATGGGTGCAAATTTGTGCTCACCTTCATTGTCTCAAAACTGGGGATAAGGCCTCCAAAGAATTCTTTAAATCTCTTAGATCCAAGCCAGCTTGAGACCAAATCAAGACCATCTAGTTAGCTCAACAAAGACTTACTAATATACCTAACATCTCCACTATTTTTTCGGACCACTACAAACTAGTCTTCCAAGCCCAAGAGGAAACAATGGAGAGAACTCAAGCTTTGCAAGAATGTTTAGTTGTTGTCTGTCGCAAGCTTGATCTCGTTAACCAAAAAATTATGTGATGTTCCCTTATCTCTTGATGAGCTCTTTCATGCCATGTTTTGCATGAGTAATAATAAAGTGATGGGCACTAATGGTTTCCCCTTTGAATTCTATAAAGCTAACTGGGATTTTGTTGGGCCTAACTTGCTACAAATTTACAAAGAAGCTTTAAAGATAAAATTCTCATGCTCTCTTATAAATAAAGGTAACATCAAATTTATTCCCAAGGTCGGTGACCTTGAGCTTATTCCCAATGGGTTCCCCATCACCCTCCTCAATGTGTCATATAAAATCCTTGCCAAAGCTTTTGTTATCCACCTCTGGCTCATTTTACCTAACATCATCATATAAAAAACATGTTTGTTATGGTCTAAAAATGGTAGGTAAAATGAGCTAGAGGAGGATAACAAGAGCTTTGGCAAGGATTTTATATGACACATTGAGGAGGGTGATGGAGCACCCATTGGGAATCAGCTCAAGGTCACCGACCTTGGCAATAAAGTTGATGTTGCCTTTATTATTAAGAGAGCCCAAGAATTTTTTCTTTAAAGCTTCTTTGTAAATTTGTAGCAAGTTAGGCCCAACAAAATCCCAATTAGCTTTACAACCTTATTGTTATTGGGCAGGAATGGAGTGGGTGATATCCTCTTGTCAATGAACCATTTTTATCAAACTTGGTTTTGAGAAAGCTTATGGCAAGATCAAGTGGCATTTTATTCTTGCTATGCTGCAATGTTTTGGCTTCAGTGAATTTTTTATCTCGGCTATCCAAACTCTATTGTCAGACGCCTCAGCCTATATCACTATTAATGGGCTCAAGTTGTACAGTTTCATCATCTTTCACTCGATACGACAAGGTTGTCCTCTTGTGCCAAGTTTATATTTTTTTTTGCAGAGGCTCTTGGATATCTTTTAGTGCACAAATTTGAGTGTGGTCTCATCAAGGGCATCATTCTTCCTAACATATCTTCTCAACTCATCAATGGCCATTTGGGGGATTATACATTTCTTAGGCTTACAGAGCAAGAACAATCTTTTAAGGAAGCCTTGGATTGCTTGGACATTTTTTGCAAAGCTTCTAGTCCTAGCTTGCAATGGAATAAAACCTAATGTTACAAAGTATGATGCCCATACCAGAGTGGTTACACCATTACAAGTGGAAGTGGATTCATCAAGGGGAGCAATTCAAAATGTTGGGCATTCCCTTTGATTTTAATAGCTCCCCTACTGAGCTTTGGCAATATGTCATTAACATAGTAGAGAAAAAGGTTGAGTATTGGGTCACCAAGCCCTTCTCTTTAATAGGGAAATTCCAAGTATGTACTAAGATTTGTGTTGCTACTCATGTGTATTACTCCCCCTATTGGGCCCCCTAAAAATCCTTTTATGACAAATTTGATAAGATTCTTAGAGATTTTCTCTAGTCTAATGCCAAACAAACTCGAGGGCTCCACAGGGTTGCTTGCAATATTTGTTGTATTCCTCATGGTAAAGGAGGTATGGGGATTGTTGATATTTACAGGGAGAGTATTGCCCTTTGTGTTAAATGGATTGTTAGAGTTGTTGAACGTAATGAAACTTGGAAAATTCTCCCACAACATTATATTTCTTTTGGATCTCCCTATGGTAAGTTTCATTGGAAAAACTTCTACCCTAGTTAAAATTGAGGGCTCCTTTGTTGCTAATAGTATTTGGAAAGTTTTTTAAGCTATCAAACCTATTTGAAATGGTTGGAGATGGTTTTCGTAGTGGTCTTTCCTTTAATGACCATAACCTTACGTGGTCCCCTGTTATGACAAATACTAGTCTACTTTTAGCAAAGTTGTCTGGTATAAAAGTTGTGAGACTTTTCAATAAATGATTTCAAATTGTTAAGGATTTGGTCTCAAAGCATGATTAGATTCCTCAGCCTTTGAAAAGCTAAATTCAATTTAAACAATTTTGACTTACCCGCCATTCTTCATATCTAAGAGTTAACATGGGATGTTATGCTTCACAAGTTGGGTTTGCAATATCCACGTGCTTGGTGGAAAGATTGGAGATGAAATTGTGATACTCATTTCAAGAACTACTCCCCAGGTCTCATGTACCAAATTATGAGCTCATGCTCTCCAACACTAGGTAAGCTTAATAATTATTGGAATCTTAATTCCTCACCCCCAAACTTGGCTTGCCTAACTCAACATAATATGGCCTGCTAAGTTTGAGCAAGCTTGTCCATTTTCTGTTGTGTCTGGTATATCAAGGTCTTCCTCTTAGAGAGTGTATTTTTCATCTTGGATTTGCTTAACCCAAGTGTTCAACCTATTCCAGACTAGATTCCTTTAAGCATATCTTTTGGACATGTCCCAAAGCACAATCTATGTGGCAATGGATACAGAGTCTCTTTCAGTCCCTACAACTTGGGCCCTTCTCATGTTGTTTAACCCTCTTTTAGGATTCTGCAAATTGGTCGGCATATATAGATTTTTTATGGAACTTTTTCAATGTTGTTATTATGTTTCAATTATGGAAAGTTATAAACTTTGCTTTGTTTAATAATTAGGAAAAATCCCTCATTTAACCATTAACAACAAGGTGTTTGTGATATCTTTAGCTTTTATGCATATTCAAGCACAGGTTGAA
This sequence comes from Torreya grandis, assembly GCA_037957365.1. NCBI lineage: Eukaryota > Viridiplantae > Streptophyta > Pinopsida > Cupressales > Taxaceae > Torreya > Torreya grandis. Next base: position 306,572 of record JARHVA010002988.1, read on the forward strand.
AAGGTGGCCATGGAACTCAAGGATCTATAAAGGTTGCTTGACCATTGGAGGAGTGCTCCTTGTGCTACGAGTTGTGCCCCCTTGGATCTTCCACCACACGTTTCTCCATCACCAACACCCAGAGACTAATGGAGACGCTTGTGCAAATGCAGTCGTTTCTCCTCCCCTCCTGAACAAGGGTATCGGAATCCACCGCGGTATCGAGGAAAATCTGTTAACGGTCCATTTCCATGGGGTTCACCTGCTCTTGATCCTGACCTTGTTGGCAGTGTGATGGAGCCTCCTTCTAGGTGGGGTATTATTGTTTCTTTGGCTCCTTCAAACCCCATGGATGGATGGGTGACTCTTGATCCTCCCTCACATGAGCCCTCTTCTTAGAGTACTCAACCACTTAAGGACGATTCTCCACCCCTCCTAGTGCGACAACCTATGTATAATGTCTTATTGTGTCTTTTATAATTACTTGGTTGTTTTTTGACTCTTTTAATTCACCAAGGTTTCTTTGTTTTGAGCCAATTTCCTACACCAAAGAGTGTGAGCTGTGAATTCCAACCGGCTGATTTGCTATGTAAATTATTTACTGATTAGCAGTGCCTTGTCTCTCTTACGATCCAAACTCAAACAAAGCATTCCAGTAATTTTGTGAAGTGAAAACAATTCTAAGATTACAAAGAGCAAAGAAATTCCCTTCCCGCTTCAACATGCATGTAAAATCACGAGGCTCTTCGGAATCCACCTGTATCTCTCCCTGACAAAGACGATATTCTCACTCTCCAGATCTTCCCATCCGATTCTTATGATACACCCCATCCAAAGAAATCAAAGTAGATGAAAACTCAGTAAATGACCAACGGACCAAGCTAAAGTCCCGAAAGGGGAACGTTGGTATCAATGGCCTACATGCTGGGGCTTTGCATGACATAGAGACTGAACATGAACCCCATCTTAACGCAATGTCAAGAAGACTCGCCAATGCTTCCTTGAATCCACCACTGCGCAACACAAATGCTTTCATGGAAGCCGATTTCAGTCATCAATACCAAATGTTCTCGCCCATTAAAAAACAAGGGATAAATTTAATCATTTCCAGCTGGTAAGAGGTCTTGAAGCCAGCTTTTATCATCCAGAAGCTCCCAGTCATCCTTTGCAATCAAACCACCATTCTCATCGCGCATCACTGTGATGCTCAAGACCTCTGTCTCAATCTGGCAGGCCACCTAAAATATTGATCAATGAATCTTGTCAGAGTACTGTTTTCTTTGGTTTTCCCTAACCCTGAGACACCCGTTGAGGTTCAAAAGTGTCGCTACCCTGCCATAGTCCTTGTTTTCTTTGGATTTGATGCTGCGGCTCAGGCTCAGGTGCTTGTCTTCCTTGTTTTTACCTTGTGATCCTATCATTTAGCCGATGCAAATCTCCTAGTTATTTTGTGTCCTTTAAGATACATTTTCTTATAGTTTGCATCAACATTGAAAGTTAATCGAAGTTTTATTGGATGCATACAATACTCATAACAAGAAATCTTATAAAGCCGTATCATAAACCTGTGGGGACATGATTTAGGAGATTTCATTTGTGCCGTCTTTTACACAGTGGACCTTATTTGAATAAAACGGTCTGCTGAAACTATGCAATTATAATGGAGGACCATATTTATCCTCCAAGTTTCGGCCCAATTTGTTAACAACTCTCTCTCCTGTCACAGAACAGATTTTGACTGTGATGTGGTAGGACTGTTATAACAAACATGGATATCCGACAATGGGCTTGAGAATCTGTATGGTAGGCAACAAAACAAACACTGCAAAAGGAGACGGTGACATTTACTTAGAACCTATGCCCATCAGTTCTGCTTCGTTGCAACTTGCAAATAACCTTAAACTCCATTATCAGCAAACACTATAATGAACACATACATTATCATGAAAAAACTGTAAAGCGTACAGCAGTATATCAAATAGTATACTAGACAAAAGTTTTTAGAGCAAGCAATTGTGCCATTGTCTTAAAAAGCAGAGTGTTGGAATAAACCATTAAGTTTTCAATATGAAGTCATGTAATAGGAAATGGAGAGTTCCATGTTTCAACTCGGACAAATTTCGGCCTAAGTTTTAAATAAATCAACCCCCAATCAAGGGGAATAAGTTTGAATTGTGTGTGTAGTAAGCATATTACAAAGGAGGATATCCTACAACGGTTTTGAGAACTATGTGGTGGGCAACAGAACAAGCACTGCAAGTAGAGCCGGTAATTTCGAACATATGCCAATCAATCTGATAAAAGAATCACTCTCTTGTAAATAATTTTATCTTTGCAATCTGTTTTTGTCTTTTTGCTTTCTGCATGTAACTGCCATATCCGGCCAGCACATACCCCTCATTCTTGCATCTCTTTAACCTGCACTAATTAAGAGTGTAAAGAAAGCAGTTTTGGCAGGCATCTCTTCGTTTTTTCTGCTGTTTGTGCATTTTCTTTATATTCTCATGTGCATTCTGAGAGGGTTCTAATCCTTGCAAGCAACGCTGAGCTTAAAAACCTGCAGCCACATTCAAACACAAGTTAAACCAGGATCTAATGAATGTATAAAGCTCTCACAAGAAAAAATTATAGCATTATCTCAAATGCTTTAGGAGACAAAAAAAAAAAAATTGCAATAAATACATCTTATTATGTACAGTATCATTAGCACAACTTCTAAGCCCTTGATTTACAAAAGGAAACTTTTTAATGTAATTCAACATGTTAAGGTTAAAGCACTTTGATTTCTTATGAGTGCTATACTTGGAAAAAAGTAGATAACAATTCCATCTCGAGAAATTTGGTCTCCATGCTTGGACTCAAGGGATCCTGTAAATCAGTAAAACTTGAGTGTGTGTCAGAAATTCATGCAAGATTCACAGAAACCTCAAGCTGGATTTGTCTAATATTGCTACATATACCATGATCTATGCTAACACATGGTTCATCAAGTTTCTGTAATAGTAGATTTAATTTAATTGATCAAAGGCAATCAGCATAATAATCAAAGCTAAGGGTTGACTAACCATGATTTGAATGGTGAACTTCATTAATGGGAAAGAAAATTCCTACTCATACTCCATGTCATCCAATGCAAATTTTGTGTCTGGCACATACCCTGCTGCTTTCATTTCCAGTAATAATCTCTCTAGTTTTACATATATAATCTCTGTTTGTGGGTGTGATCTATCGCGTACTGCAAAATGATGAACTTTGCTGTTGATTTCAATCCAACTCAGTCCGGGCTCTTTTCTCACCCCCTTCCCTTTCATCATATTTCGTAATGTTGTTGCCTCATCTGATTTACCACCCGAAGAATAAATTTTTGACAGTAGCACATAAGCTGAGGCATCATGTGGATCCAACTCAAGAACATGTTCTGCTGCACGTTTACCTATAACGACATTCCCATGGATTTTGCAGGCACTGAGCAAGGCACGCCATGCCACAGCATCTGATTTCAATTTCATTTTCTTAATGAAGAGCTCTGCCTCATCCAGACACCCAGCACGGCCAAGAAGGTCAACAATGCAAGCACAGTGATCAACTCTTGGTGCGATGTCATGATCTCTACTCATGGAATCAAAGTAGTACCAACCTTCATGCACCAGGCCTGCATGGCTGCAAGCAGAGAGAACACCAAGAAATGTTATTTCATTCGGCTTCATTCCATTTTGTTGCATTTGTTCAAAAAGTTGGAGGGCTTCTTTTCCATATCCATGTCGAGCATACCCTGAAATCAGCACTGTCCACGAGCATACATCTCGTTCAGGCATTTCTTCAAATATTTTGCATGCATCATCAATACTTCCGCACTTGGCATACATGCCAACAAGAGCATTTCCTACACCCACCCATAATTCAAATCCATTTTTAATGGTATATGTGTGGACCTGCTTGCCCTGTTCTAAAGCTGCTATATTGGCAGATACACTAAGAATAGTGGTGAATGTTGCCTGATCCAGTTTTATGCCTTTCCTTAGCATTTGCTGAAATAGTCTCAAGGCTTTCTCACCCTGCCCATTCTGAGCATAACCTGCAACCATTACATTCCATGAGACAACATCGCATTTTGGCACTTTTTCAAAGCATTTATATGCATCATCTATGGCCCCACATTTAGCATACATGCCAACCAGGGCACTTCCTACAAATTCTTCTACCTCAAAGCCGTTCTTTATTATGGGAACATGAAGTTGCCTTCCATGCTCTAGAACAGCTAAGTTGGTACATGCTACAAGAATACTGGAGAGAGTAAAGTGGTTTGGCTTCATGTCTGCCCGCTGCATTTCACAAAAGAGATTCAAGGCCTCCGTGTCATATTTCAGGGATTCCTTGTCATCCTCAGTTTGACAAAGCCCAGCAATAATTGTATTCCATGTAACTAAATTTCTATCTGGCATTTTGTAAAACATTGCACGTGCATCTTCTATGCTCCCACACTTTGCATACATGTCGACAATTGCACTCCCCACTAAAACATCAGATTCAAATCCAGCTTTAATGATATATGCATGGATATGCTTGCCTTGATTCTGAGCTGTCGTATTGCCACATGCCTTGAGAACACTACCGAATGTGAAGTGACTTATCTTTGGGCCTGCCCACTGCATTTGACAAAAAAGTTTCACAGTCTCTTCACCATAGCCATTCTGAGCATATCCTGCAATCAATGCATTCCACGAAACCTCCTCTTGCTCCTGGAGTTTGTCAAACACTTGCTGGGCATCTTCCATTTTTCCACATTTGGCATACATGTCGAGAATGGCACTTCCCACATAGACATTCAACGCGTATCCAGTTTTCACAATGCAAGCATGGACCTGTTTACCCTGTCGTGGATGCATAACAATTCCACATGCCTTGAGAACACTACCAAATGTAAAATGGCACATCCCAAATCCCATCATTCGCATTTGACAAAAGAGTTTCAATGCTTCCTCACCATAACCAATCTGGGCATATCCTGTAATCAGTGCATTCCACGAAACATTGTCCTTTTCAGGAATTTCATGAAACAATTGGCGAGCAGTTTCAATATTCCCACATTTAGCATACATATCAACAAGTGCATTGCACACAAAGATCTGTGACTCAAATCCAGATTTAATAACACGAGTGTGCAGCTGTTGCCCCTTATCTAGGTCTCCAAGGTTGGCACAAGTGCTCAGAATGCTGGAGAAAGTGAATCGATCCGGTTTCATGCCAACTTTCTGCATATGGCAGAAACATTTCAGGACCTCCTGGTAGGATCCATGGTGGGCATACCCTGAAATCAGTGAATTCCATGAGACCATGTCTGGTTCGGGCATTTTGTCAAACAGATAGCGTGCATCTTTCAAATCCCCACATTTTGCATACATGTTGATGAGATTGCTAGATACAAACATATCCAAATTATATCCAGTATGTATCGTGTGGGCATGAATTCCCTTTCCCTCTGCCAATGCTTTCTTCCTAATGCACCCTTGAATGAGGTAACAATATGTTTGGAAGTCTGCAGAAAAGCCTTGCTGATCCATAGCAGACCATAATTGCCCATGGCTAACATTATCTCTGATGCTAAAAGAGCCTTGTTTAAACTGGGAGTCACAATGATTTGGATTTGGGTTTTCATTGATGCTGTTTATGCTGCTAATGTGATGTTCACCTAACAAACTTATTTGAGTAGGAATTTTTATTTTATATCTCCTGATATTCAACAAATGAATTGGATAAGAAAGGAAAAACATACCTGGATGCCTTGATAATCATTTGTACTGTTATGCCCAGTACCACCACGATACTTCCTTTAGTAGAATGTCGCACTTACAAGACAAATGTAGAGAATATGTAAATCCGCTATAACTTGCCATGAAGCAGCCTATATACCAACAAGATGGAAGAAACCATTTCGAGGTATAGGTTTTATGAGCCGCTATCTTCTCATGTAATTACGCTGTAAATTATTATTTGTTTGGATGGAAACGGCCATTTCCCTGAGCGCCCTATTTACTGACTCAACCTGTGAGGCCCAAGTCTCCATGTGAGGCCCAAGCCTCTATTAGTGTAGGTTTTTTATTTTTCCCTATTTATTAATTAGGGAAATTGTATTTCTTGTGCATACATGGAGTTTTCCTACATTTGTGGGATAGGCTAGCTTATGTGGAGGTGTGTGTCATAAATGTGTCATTGGTGTCATAATAATGTCATAAGTAACTCCCTTGATGGGAGTTACTTCTCTATTCTTAGCACCTTGTCACCACTTTTCATGGAGGAGTTACATTCTATTCTTGGGGTGCCTTGTCCACTTTTTGTGGAGGAGTTACTTACGTACTCTCCTATTTGTATTCCTCACTTTGACCATCTCATGCTAATCAGATTTTGGTTTTCTCTATTTTGTCTTGTGTAATTTATCTCGTGTTATTTTCAAATTGCTTTAGCATCTATGTGGTGTGCACTTGTTCATCTTGTGTGATCGTGTCTCCATTGCACTCACATTATCTAGATTCTGGCAACAACTCCGATATGGTATCAGAGCCACCCCGGTAATCATGTGTCTGGTTATGCTATTCTAAAATTCAGATGGGCACAATGAAGTCTACTCAACCCCAAGCCTTGATAGCTGAAAATGGTAAGGATAAGACTTCAACAAAGGAGAAGAACAAAAGAACAAGGACTAGGAGAAAAAGAAAGAAAACACCAACCCTGCCAAAAACAACACTGAGACTTCCTCTTCCAATGCTAAACCTAAAAAGGAGAAGGTTAAGTGTGCATATTGTAAAAAGATAGGGCATGATGAACACAAATGCATGAAGAAACAAATAGATCACCTAACTCATCCTCTAGAGAAGAAAAACATAGGTGTTCCAGAGTCCATCAAACAGAATTCATCTACCCAAGATTCTACTAAGGCAAAAGGCAAGGGTAAGGAGAAAGAAAATGGCAAGGCCCTTGTAGCAACTGCAGTTTTTACATCTTCATGGGTCATAGACTCGGGTTCTTCTCACCACATGGGCTCTTCACTAGTTGAGTTTTCATCTTTAGAGCCTTGTAGCATGACTTTAATTAGTTTGGGTGATGACACATCAGTTTTTGTTGCAGGGAGAGGGTCAGTTAAAATGGAAGGAGGAACATTCAATAATGTTCTAAGTGTTCCTTCTCTTTCAACCAATCTCCTATCTATGTACCAAATCACTCACATTGGTCAGGGTATGAGAGTTGAGTTTTCCCCAGATTCAGTGGCTATCAGGGAGTTGCATACTGATACTACAGTGGCAGTGGGTAGGGCAGATCACCAAGCCAAGTTATACACCTCACATTTTGCATCAAATTCTTCTCCAACAGCATTGTTGACTCATTCAAATGGAGTTAGCAAATTATGGCATGAGCAGTTTGGCCACCTTAACTACCGCTACCTTGAGCAACTTTGCAAACATGACATGGTCATTGGCTTGCCTCGTGTCCAATTCTCAAAAAGACTTTGTGAGGGGTGTTCCCTTGGGAAGCATCTCGAAGCAAAATTTGACAAAGGCAAAGCTTGGAGGGCTTCACAACCTTTGGAGTTAGTCCACAGTGATGTATCGGGACCCTTTCTCAAACCATCTTTCACAAGGGCCAAGTACATCCTCACTTTCATTGATGATTTCTCTAGGTACACTTGGATATATTTTCTCAAACAAAAGTCTGAAGTTTTTGAAAATTTTCTAGACTTCAAAGCTCTTGTTGAGAAACAGAGTGAGAAATCCATCAAGGTTCTTCGAACTGATAATGGAGGGAAGTATGTCAGCATCAGGTTTGAGCAGTTTTGTACCATAGAGGGAATTGATTTGCAGTACATAGTCACTTACAGTCCTTCACAGAATGGGGTTGCATAATGCAAGAATAGGTTCTTGAAAGAGATGGGTAGCTATATGATTCAATCCAAATACTTAGCACCACAGTACTAGGCCGAAGCCATCAATTGTGCTTGCTACATTCAAAACAAGGTTCTTCACAAAGCTTTGAAAGGGATAACACCCTTTGAAGCTTGGCATAAAAAGAAACCTGATGTTGAGCACCTTAGAGTTTTCAGATCCCCAGACATGGCCCACATTCTGAAAAAAAATGCAAAGCTATGGAACATCAGTCCAAGCCTTGCATCTTTGTAGGATACCCAGATGGTATTAAGGGATATCACTTCTAGATCCAGTCACTCATGAGTTGTTCATCGAGAGAAGTGTCCATTTTCAGGAGAGTCCTAGAGACTCAACACTTGACTTCTATCCAACTCACCTTGGCTATTGCCGCAACACATGGTTGGGATGTGCATCAGATGGATGTGAAGAGTACTTTTCTTCACGAAGACCTAGAGGAGGAGATCTACATGGAGCAGCCACCAAGATTTGTTCAGGATTCTTCCTTAGTATGCAGACTTAGGAAATCTATCTATGGCCTCAAACAGGCCACTTGGGCTTGATATGCCAAGATGGATTCCTTCCTTCTCATAGTGGGTTTCACTAGGTGCCATTCTGATCCTAATGTCTACTTCTTGCGATAGGATGATTCGCTCTTGATTTTGGTTCTATATGTTGACCTTTTGATCACTGGGATTTTATCGGTTATTACAGCGGTGAAGGCATCTCTTCAGGATAGATTTGATATGATAGACTTGGGTTTGTTGCACTACTTCTTTGGCATCGAGATTTCATAGTCAGATTTAGGGATTTCTCTTGCACAGCCTAAGTATGCTCTTGACTTATTGGCTCGATTTCACATGGCTGATTGCAAGCCATCTCTGACTTCCTTTCTATCAGGAGTCAAGCTTGAGACTGATTGTTCTTCACCATTGGTTGATGCCACTCGATAACGATAACTTGTTGGTAGTCTCATCTACTTGACTCACACCAGGCCCGACATATCATATACAGTGAGGCTTGTCTCTAGCTTCATGCAGGAACCTCATGAGCTGCATTGGAAAGTAGCTAAGAGGATCTTGCACTACATATAGGGTTCACATAGATACAGGTTTCACTATAGATTTAGCATAGAGGTTGACTTGGTTGGATATACAGATTCAGACTGGGTTGGCGATTTGTAGACTCACAAGTCCACTTCTGGTTATAGTTTCTCTCTAGGTTCTGGTCCTATCAGTTGGTCTAGCAAGAAGTAGAATGCTATTGCTATATCATCCATAGAGACAGAGTATAGGGGAGCTGTTAATGTAGCTATTGAGACTATTTGGCTTCAGGGGATACTTTCTGAGTTTGGCATTCTTATCAGGTAGCCCACCATCATTTATTGTGACAACTAGAGTACCATTCAAATTTGTAGGAATCTAGTTCAACACCAGCAGACCAAGCACATAGAGATTCACATGCATTTCATTCGGGAGCTTATTCATAGTCAGGTCATTGACTTGATATTTTGCCAGTCTTTAGAGTAGGTTGCAGACATTTTCACCAAACCTTTCACTGAGAGCAAATTCATTCATCTATGAGCTCTTATTGGGGTGCGGTCCACATCTATAGCAGCATCATCTTTAGGGGGGCCTTCTAGCCTCTTCTTTCTTTTATGTCTCTCTTTTGGGTGGGAGTTTTTTCCTATGGGTTTTCTCCTTTTCTCTATCTTATGGGAGATTGCATTTGTACATGGGTACCTCATTAGGCCTAGTTGTTGGGACCCATTTTACATTTCCACATTGCCCACCTAAGCTATGCTTATGAGGGGTATTAGCGTAGGTTTTTATTTTTCCCTATTTATTAATTAGGAAAATTGTATTTCTTGTGCATACATGGGGTTTTCCTACATTTGGGGGTATGCTAGCTTATGTGGAGGTGTGTGTCATAGATGTGTCATAGGTGTCATAAAAATGTCATAAGTAACTCCCTTGATGGGAGTTACTTCTCTATTCTTAGCACCTTGTCACCACCTTTCATGGAGGAGTTACATTTTATTCTTGGGGTGCCTTGTCTACCTTTTGTGGAGGAGTTACTTACGTACTCTCCTATTTGTATTCCTCACTTTGGCCATCTTATGCTAATCAGATTTTGGTTTTCTTTATTTTATCTTGTGTAATTTATCTCGTGTTATTTTCAAATTGTTTTAGCATCTATGTGGTGTGCACTTGTTCATCTTGTGTGATCACGTCTCCATTGCACTCGCGTTATCTGGATTCTGGCAACAACTTCAATAGCCTCAAGACTTGACCTTGAAACTCATTTGAAGGATTATTTGTCTCTTACTCATGTTTTCACAACTTTTTATACTCTCTTATTCATGTATTGACATAAATCATTCAGATTTACTATGCTTTTTATGCAAACACCTCTTCTTAGGTTTTGACTAGGCTTCTCAAGACACATATTAAACAATATTAGCTTACCTAGTACCATGATCTTAAATTTGACATGCCAACAATCTTAGAGAAATTACCAAGTTGCCTTTAAATTCTCTCTCATTAGAGAGACAAGAGTTTTCCTTAAAATTTTCTCTTGTCATGAGACTTCTTTGACACATATCATCTCACCATGCATGACCTCAACTCTGACCTTGACAAAAATGACATTTGTCTTGACTTTGACATCAATGAAAACAACAATGCTTCAAAGACAAAAACATGAATCATACTTCAATAAAAAGAAGCATCCCTATGAGTCACTCATATCTATAATTTGCTATTTATGTGTGCAGGGCCATTAACATTATGCTAGGGCAGACCCATCGATATTAGCGATTGATGTTAACATTATTGTCTTAGGTTAATTTGGCTCTCTATTTTGTTTGTGTGATCTTAACACTTGATTGTTTGTGCAACTCTATAAATGTGTCTGCTTCTCATCAAAACCCTAGGTATGCTTATGAGGGGAAATTTTTTTGAAAGTGTAATGGGCTGAACTAACTCTAATCACCTCTATTGATGATTGACCATCTCTTACATATCTAATTCTAAAGAAGGAAGTCAAGTCAGACATAGTTTTTCCCCTTAATGTGAATATGTAATTGTGTTCACTTTATGTATGAATGCACCTATAAAATAACTTTTGATACTTAACAACATTTTCACTTGACTTGGCTCGCTATGATTTAGACCTTGTTGATGATTTCTCCTCAAGACTGATTTTCAACTATGAAAGAATAGGGGTAGTTTTGATCAATGTGTAGTAGTGTATAGATGCTTGATAAACATGTTCCAAGTGAGTAACAAGTATAGGTTTGATATATATATATATATATATATATATATATATATATATACAAATCAAACCTATACTTGTTACTCACTTGGAACTTGTTTATCAAGCGAGTAACAAGTATAGGTTATATATATATATATATATATATATATATATATATATATATATATATATATATATATATATATATATATATATATATATATATGAGTCCATATGGGTTATTTCTTATGCCATCAATACATTAGGCAACATAGGATGATCTAATTTTAAAAAGTAACAATTATTGGGGGAGGGTCACTAACATCACCCCCAAGTCTATTCATAGGTGAAATTATTTGAGTTTGATATTAGTGTGCAAGAGATAGGAATGTGAATATGATAATTTGGAGATGTATAAGTGAGATATTTATCTAGTTTGTCATAGACTACTAGGTTCTTCTAGGTGATTGACATTAAAAAGATAGGATTAGACTCATATCAAGCATGTGGATGTGAGAGAATTACAAATATGAAGCATAATGTGTGCACAAGTCATGTTTAACTACTGTAGGTCAAAATTAACATTGTCAAATGTCTAATAGTAGCTTTTTGTATATAAAAATGCTCCCTTTTATTCTATTATTGAAATGCATCACAAATACTAGACTAAAAGGATAAAGTATACCTAAGTTTGTAAAACACACTTTATCTTTGGGAGATGGATCCAAATTTATAACTTTGCTCCATGTAAACTAGCAATACAAATTTAGTAGTCAATGTCCATATGTGAAATCTACGATTTGAAATTAAAAATTAAAAATGTCTTAAGAGAAATGAAAGGAGTACACGTGCATGTGACTAAACCATGTTGTCCTATAACTTGTTGGAGATGATGCTTCCTTATTGAATAATTAGATAATTATGCTTCCTTATTTAATTACATAGAGAGTTGAGGTGACTATGACCAAAATTTGTATAACTATGCAAGCCCTTGAGTTGGGAAGATAAATGCCCAAAATCTCATGAATGTAGAGTACTGTAAAGACTATTAAGCATCACTAAACCATAATTGCATTAACATAAATAATTGATCTTGAACCTCAATATGGTAAGGTGGGAACCACATAATAGTTTTGCTATGAGTAATTCTATGGCCACTAAGCATCACTGAATCTCAACATACATTACTTTAAAATCATGAATCAACCACTACAAATAGACTTATAGATTCAAGTTTTCTCACTACCTAGTGTCATGCATTTGTATTTTGAAAATAAATAACTGTAATAGTGATTAATTTTAAGAAGTGAAAAATGTGCATGAACAAGTATCATGCCTTTAATGAATATGTATCAATTATAAACTATCATAATGCATATGTTTATGAACAAGTATAATACTTTAGTGGATTTGTGCCAATTGATGTAGAATGTTATGCATCTATATGCAAAACTTTGGTATCTCAAATGTATATATATGTGAAAATGTATAATATTTGTCCTTGTAAATTGTGTGTACTTTAATGGCATATGCACTTAAGTGTATTTGAATATGTAATATATAACTTCTATATATAAAGTGAATGCACATACATGGCATATGTCCCCAAAATCTGTACCAATGTGTAAATATTTCTCATATATATGAACTACTTTGAATCTTTGAAATTTTTATTTTGTACCCAAAATAAGAGTTTTATATTCATGGAGGATTGTGTCTCTTTGACAAGCTCACTAATATGCCATCTTTTTGAAGCAAGGGATGTATCTTGTAAGTCACTCATCTCAAAATAAGAGTTGGATGTACCATGTCATGTATAAACATGTAATCATGTATAATCATGCCAACATGTGGAAAATATATCATCATAAAAATGTGTATATCATCAAGGCATGTATGTAACATATGTAATATAGGTCATATAAGTGTACTATCAAAATAAATGAATTAATTATGCATGCAATATTATCCATCACATATATAATAACTAAATAAGCCTATGTAGTAAAGAGGTGCATGACATAAATCATGGAACCACGCATAAAGGGGAGGTGCATGATATGTATCATGGCACTGCAAAATAAAAAATATCAAAAAGTGCAACAAGTTTAGAAAACAATCCTAGATTAATCCACTCATTAGCAAGTAGTGTCACACATAAGTCCAAAGGCCACATGCAAGGGATAAAAATATGTCACAAAAAATAATCCCAAAATTCACATATTAGGGACATAAATATGTCACAACAAACAAGAGACAAATGAATGCCACACACACAAGGACAAGGGATACACACAATAGACAAGTTGTGAGTAGCCTATCATGTAAGAGTAGCAACATCAATGAAGCACAAACTAAGTGAAGACTAATCTACATTAGTCATATATGTCAATATTATAGCTTTGTAAATTAGCATATCCTTGTAGTATTGTGTAAGATATGAGTAACTAGCAAGACATGTGTAAGAATTATATGTAGCTCAACATGGTAAAAGGTCATAGAAAGATATAACATGTGATAATGTGATTTATTGAATAAGATACCCCAAGCATTGGTATGGCCATTGTGTATAAGAGAGTCCAACATCCATGTGTCCATGATTAATCCATATATCCTACATCGCACTCATATCCCATGAAATGCATGTGTATATGAAAAATAATATGTCATCTACCAATCATATGATAAATAACATATGTAAATAGTGTAATATAATAATCATGTCATGCTTAGGTCCTATTTTTTATATTATTTTAAGTATTTTAATGTTTTTGTATTGTTGAATTATTTATTTTTCTATATTTTTGGAATATTTTGAAATGGATACTCATAACTTGATCAATAAGGTATCATCATTGCTATTGAAGTCTCTATCTCCTAGTTTATCCTTGAGATTATATAGGTGCCTTGTTGTTTCTTCTACCATATCTAATTGTCTATATTTTTTACTTACAATTATCTTTGAGACTTTTTGCTCGTTGTGGGTATCATTGCCATCTTGTTGTATCTTGATTGTATTTCCTTTACATAAGAAGGAAATTTATTGATATGTTGTATTGACTATGGTCCCCCATCTATCATAACCATAGTTGTTCCATTTTAAATGTCAACTTATGAGTAGGAGGCATGACCTATATGTATGTATCAATAACCTTTGGTTCACAAGTGATGGGTAGAATAATATATGAAATGATTCTTTGAAATATGTGTTATGTTTTAATCCATTGATATCATGTCCCAACAATCATACAACTATACTATTGTACATTGTTTTCCATTGTCTCCATCAGTCAGGATGTGTTTCCAATAGTCACCCTCTATGTATGTTGTAATAATTAAGGGCGCTTGGTGTGGATGTTTAAAGGTTATTATTATTGTGGTTTCAAATGGTATCCTTTCAAAATTTAATGTGAGTTGTTATTGTTGATCCTATATCACCATAATAATTCCTTGACTCTTATATAGTTGAATATTATTTTGTAGTGTTTCACAATTAGTTATGTCATGTATCATGGTTCTATGGTAATCACAATATGGTTTTCCTTCCTTATGTGAAAGTTGTCCAACTACTCAATGTCTATTAGATGATAATGTAATCAAGTTGCGATCAATTAACTTTTGAAATATTTTTCTTGATCTATGTTGAACTTTTGTTATTCATAATGGTGTTAGTGATTTGGTATTTGACACCTTCACATTATTCATTGAATTTTTATCATGAACTTTATGATAGTGCAAACTATATACTTATCCTTGTGCCCTAGTCATGCTTGACTTTATGAGGGTTTTCTTAAGTTTTATTTATTATAAAAATTTGGTGTATTGTGATATTTTAACTATTGTTTGTATTTTGAATGTATTCATGATCTAAAATTGTTGGATTTCCTTTTCCCCCTGACTATTGTGTTTGAGTATGAATTTATGAGTTATACCTTTTATTATTTATGAATCATTTTGATATGCTACAATGCCAAAGGTGTGAACAAAGTATGAGATAAGTATTAATTTTAGGATTGAAGTTTATTTTGTATAAACTATAATATGTGTATTATACCATATTGGTATCATAGCCATCATTGTCATAATAAAGTGTGACCATACCATCTTATTGTTTTGAATTTAGCACATAATGAAGATCAGGTGTGGTTTTTATTTGCTCTATATTATCTTGTGGTTCATGTTGTATTTATGCTTTATGTGTTGTAATTGGTTATGTGTCATTGACCTTACTTTATTCTCCCACCTCATATGTATTCATCTAATCTACTAAAATGGGTTGTGATAGGTGGTGATAGAATGATCTTACACCTTATTCTTATTAGTATATTTCATCATCTTGCAATCTATGAAAATATTGTCATCTAAAATTAATGTGTATGAATATCCTTACATAAATTTGACACAATAGTGTAATGTAAATGGTACTACTTATAAGACATGTATCAAATGTTTCCACAAAACAAAATTGTAATGTAGATGATTTGGCATAACTTAAAATATGGTGGGTACCATTTTAGGGCCTACTTGTATATCTAGTGATATTGTCCCAAATACTTAACATGGAGTGTTGTCAAATCCTTTGATTCTTTGGTTTGATTAGTGGATACTATCCATATGGATACCTAAATTTTGTAAGAAGCATGTGTTTAAAATGTTTAATCTAAAACCATTATCCGCCAATATGAGTTTAACTACTTTATTTTGTACTCACACCTAAATAAATAGTGACAAAATTTTCTCTATGGTTTATTGTGTGGGTAAATATTATTTCTCAAAAGTTATGAATTTTTATATATTCTTGAATATATTCATGATAGACGAAAAATATAATGGTTTTGTGTCACTAGTAAGAGTTGTTTAACATAATGCTTCATATAATATATATTTGTAAACTATTGATCTTTTTAATAAATTCAGAATAGAAACCTTAGTATGGGTATTACTTAGTTGATCAATTATGTCACATACTTTGGGTTGATTGGTTTTATTCATGGGATATGGAGGGAGTTGAGGGGGATCATGTTAATTACCTCCATTCTACCACACATGGTGGGAAACCCTACCTCTCCAAGTGGTAACATAATGGACAAGATAATCTAAGATAAGCTATGGGTGAATAATGGGTGTGGGATGGTAATTGGTATCACTACGAGGTCTACGGGAGGAAGAACAAAAGGTGTCAAGCATACCCTTTGTATTTTAGTGGTAACAAGAAGCAAATCAGATTGGATTTTGTAACAATATGAGTTGAGTAAGGATTGAAATTGTTTATTATCAATTTCAGCCTTATTAGTGTATTAATTTTTTATTTTTTTAATTACATTATTGATCCACATTATATCTATCAAATTATTAAAAATATGAAATGATTAAAAGCATGGACTGAATGAAAAAATAGAGGATATGTTCACTCATTATGGCCATGTGTAATTTTAATATTAGGGAAGATTAAAAAATTAGGTATGAAAATGAAATCCTAAGGATCAAATCTAAAAACCTTATAAAATGAAACCGTAAGGGAGACCTAGGGCTTGGCATGGTTCAAGTAATATATGGATTCACCAATATGTTTTAACCTAGTTTAAATTAATGCATCCCTAATTAATATTGAAACTTGAATGTAATTTAGATTGTAAAGTATGATAATTAAGCATAACACTGAATGTAAACTATTGAAACATATTTGACAAGTGGTATGTGCTAAACATGTAAAGTACTAAAGATATCAAGATACCTATCTTTTTTGATTTGTTAACTGATTGTGACTAAATTATGATAGTGGAAAAGGACTAGAAGTAGGCACGTGAGTCACTCAAATATAAAACTATATATTTATGCATACAAAGTTACTAACGTTAGGTTAGGGAATAAATGTTCATGTTAGTGATTGAAGCTAACATTATTATCCTAGTCTAATTTGGCTCTCTATGGCCATAATTTAGTTTCACTACTTGTGATACCTATGTATGTTTGAAATTGACATTTGGTTGTGTGTGAACTCTATAAATCAATATACTTTTATTTGAAACCCCAAGTACACTTATGAGGGGTTAAAACTATTAAAAATGTAGGAAGTGTAATGGGATGCATTGGCCCTAATCATGCCCATTAATGATTGACTGATGCCTACATATCCAATATTCAAAATAGGGAAGTCAAGCCACATGTAATTCTTCCCCTTAATGTGAATATATAATTTTTCTCTTTTTATATATCAATGATTGTAGCATCTATTTTTATATCCTTTCTAATATTTACCCTTGACTTGGACTGGTATTCTTTAGACTTGGTTGATCACTACTCCTAGTGACTGATTTGTAATTTGGTAAGAATGAAGTAGTTATGCTCAATTTTATACATCATAGAAGATTGATAGACAAGAACCAAGTAACAAGTTGAAGACACTCAAATTTGGTCATGAATACTTGATAATGTCAAATTTTGCCCATTTTTAACTTACTTAACGTGAACACTTAGTTTGGTCATATTTCTCCTCCTTATTCTATCCTAAGTAATTGTATGGACCCATTCCTTTTAAAGTTTTTTTATACCTGCATAATTATTATGAATGGATAAAAACCTCTCCAAGTATTTATATGGACTTTAAAAATTATAGATTAGATGTCATTCTTAACATGTCATAATCGACATGAACAAATAGGGATCGGTAGTTGATCTCGATCTTTATGGATCGATCCTGCACTTCATCACATAAACAACTATTTTTCAAAGTTAAACCCTCCCTTACAAGTTGTTTCATATTTTTAGGATATGTAACATGAGGTTTAATCATTTTGGATTTCAATAAATGCACATCTAAGCCACATATTCTACTACTTGATAATTTCAATATTAAGACATACTTATCCAAGTCACAAACCTATATATCCAAGTCAAGAAAATTATTATCAATTAGTCAAGCCATCTCTAGCTATATACATGTAACAAAGGGAACATTATTTAACTAATCACTCCAAGTGGAAGAACTATGTGGGCTTGATTCCCTCTTCGAAATAATCTAGGTATGTAAACAGTGTTCAATCATCATGATAGTGATTGGGATCAACTTAGCCCATTACACTCCCCACTTTATTTTTTTAGGGTTTTAGTTATTAAAAGCCCTAGTAAGGTTCCAAAATTAAATAGGTTATTTATAGGTCATTCATGCACAATTGAAGGTTAAAATTCCACACACTGGCATTTTTCAAATAAGCATAAGCGATTGTGCCCTTAGTTTATTATTTTCTTATAAAGGTCAAGATCGACCCACAGAGGATAGGAATGACAACTAATATTGGTTGTTTCTAGTTTATTATAACATAAAATAATTAAAATCCTAGTTTCATTTGTACACACCTAATTATGAGTGATCATTTATAGTCTTCTATCAATCACACACACTCACATACATGTAGTAAACAACTAAGTCTTCTTATGTTTTTCATAGTTAGCTTATTTTTTTCATTTGAGATTTTTCCATTTTAGTAATTTTAATTTAATTATGTTAGGTATAAGTCATTTAAAACATTTTCTAAATTTTCAATTCATTTCATATTAATTAGAGTTAATCACCAAGTTAATTCAAAATTATGACAAAACATATTGCCTAACCTGTACATTTTATTCGAGAATTACTTAATTTTTTTGTCTTAGGGTTTAGATAAATTCTTGAATATTTTAAACTAAAATAACTTTATTTTGACCTTAGATCTAATATCCAACACTAAAATAATTTTAATTTGACCTTGGATTCAATATTTGACATTGACATCACTTTTTTTTACCTCAAATTTGATATTTGACATTGAAAGCACTTTATTTTAACCTTGGATTTTAGGGGAATTTACTAATCTCAATAGACAAAAATATTTCCTTTTTTAGGACCTAATTTTTAAATTTTTATCACTTTCTTCTCAATTTTTAAAAAACATATGGATATATTGAATGAACAACTTTTGTTTCAAGCTTTCCTAGTTTATGTTACATGTTTTCTTCTGCTAATAAAAAACATCATTAATAATGATGCAATAAAAAAATAAAATAACATGCCAAGGCACAATCACCATTAATGCAAATATTTTTAAAATCAAGTATGATATGAGCACAAGAGAAAGTATGCATTAAATATGTTATAGGGCTTACTCTACACCCTCTTGATGGGCTTATTATGACCATATAAATTGTCAAGGCCTATAACTCTTGATCTGATAAAGAAGTAAGATTTAATCCTATTGATGCAAAAGAATTTAATGAATATCTTGATTCCCACCTAGATGAAATTTATTTTTTATGATATATAGATCAATAAGAACAAATGAAACATGCTCACACTAGCACATCTAAAGATAAAAATGATTCTATTGGTAGTATTGATCAACCTCTTATAAACCCTACCATATGTGTTACTACTTATATTATTGATATTATCCTTACATATGCACCTTTGGGTTTGGGAGAAATATAATGTTTATAATATATATTTGTGCCCATGCCTAACCAAATGTCTCATATGGAATCATTGATATCTACACATAATACATCACCTCCTTTGCATACTACACAATATCTCATGCAAATTATTTCTACTTTGCAAGCTAAGGTGTTGAAGTTAAAGAAATCTATACTAAAATTTATCCAGTCAATGGATTCACAAGCCTTACTTCATAATCTGTTAGTACTTGAGTCTACATCATATCCTTTACCTACACAATTTGTATCTCATAAATAAATGAGATCCAAAGAAACACCTTTGTTCTTTCCATGCGTCATGTCTGGATTATTCTTTCAATGACAAGTTGATACCTAAGTTGTTTCATAGAAGCCTTAAATATTATGTATTGCATTGGTTTTATGATTGAAATATTCCAATAAGTCAAAGAATTCAACAATTAACATATTAGTTTCTCAAGCATTTCATTATCAATATCGATGAAAATCTCTCTTATGAACAAATTTTTAAACTTAAGCAAGGAACTAATGAGCCTATTAGTGATTATGTACTTTTTTACAATCCCATGTGTGCTAAAATTACTAACACCTTGGTAGATAATGAATTAAAATATATATTTAAAAAAAATTATTCACACCTTTACACAAGTTAATAAGTTTTAAGAAATTAAAATATTATGAATAAATTTGTCATACAATAAGAGAAAGAGAGGTCAAGATTTTCACTTTGAACAAGCTTAAATATGCACTTCCATATACTTCAAATTCCACAATAGATTTTTAAAACAAACCATTTTACAAAACTAAGCCAACAAATTATAAAACTTACGCAAAGATCATAGTTAATGCTATATCTCAACCTTCAAATAAGATTTTTTATTAGATTAACAAAGAATGTATTATCAAAACTACCTCATAAATTATTACAAAATCTACTTGAGTGCAATCTCATTAATCTACCTCCACCACTTGAGGTTGACATGAGTAGACCTCAAATTAAATCATTAGATAAAAATTCAAATTATTTTTTGATTGAAGAATGCATTTATATATTAATCAAACAAGGATATGGTAAAATTCTAATTATACAAGAAAATCAGGTGGAGAAGTCATACCCCATGAGAGAGAACACCTTAGGAAAATATGAATAAATGACCACACACACAAAACATCTAAGCAAGGAACAAAAAATAGACTATTAAGCAGTCACAACAATGCATATTATGATTATCATAGATGAAATGTAAAATCTATTAATAGATGTTTCAAGATCGAACACTATATTAAAGATCTTATTGATAACAATTTCATTGAGTTAGGCACTCCTATAGAGGAAACTAAGCCACAATAAAATGAAAATGCTATGTTGAATAATTTCATTGAGCCATTTCCAAATCATGAGATAGACAAGGATAATTTAACAGTACATCATATTTATCAATCACACCCAATTTTTGAGATATATGATCATCCATTAGATATAATTATCAATACAATTATGTAAAACTCCCAATCATGTCTTATGATCATCTTTGATGATGGTGAGATAGTGGATGATTATTCTGATTTCTATGCTTTATATATACAAACATACATTGATCAACAACCCATACACAATGTATTAGTTGATAATGGATCAAGTGATAACTCATGTCTAATTTCATTACTCAATTCATTGGGTTACACACAACATGAAATACAAGAAACTTGTAAAAGTGTTAAAACATTCAATGGGAAACAACATAATAATTGGGACACATTGTGTTGCCTCTTCAAGTATGTCTTTCTATATTATCCACTCTTTTTCTAGTTCTACCTTAGAGTGGATTTTTCAAAAATATATTAGGATGCCCTTGGTTACAAAATATCCATTCTTTATATTCCATAATACATAGATGCTTAAAGTACATTTATTGCAATCAAGTGGTTATAGTTTCAAGAATTAGATATGAGTACTATCTACAATCTTTGGTACCTATTCCACATCATCCACCACCAAAATGAATTGATATGTATATTAAATAAAAAATCATATTTACACTAGTTACACTTATGAAAATAAAATTATATACAACCAATTCAAAAAAAGTGTAAAAGTCTCTAAAGTAACAAATGCAAAAACAAACATTATATCAAAAAAAGGTGTCAAGTTCAAAAAAATCACCATTGCATACAACATATTCAAAATTGGTAATACACACAAACCAACATGTTCCATAAAGAGAAAAACATTTGGAATAACCTTCTATTTCTCCTCATCAGATTTCAAACAATCCTAGGTCTATTAGAGCTACTTATCCCACACAGGATTACATAAGTAGTGATATAGATAGCTACATTACAACACTTGATGGGTTTTCTAATTTTGAGCATCCACATATAGCATTTTTTCATTCACCAAATGTGTTCTTTCACAGCTTATTATATATTATTATTGTGATTATAATATTGATAAGATCATTGGTTTGCACTTTTCAATTTCCAAAAAAAAAAAGTATAGGAAAATTCAAATATGAAAAAATAAAAAAACATTTTAAAAAAGCTAAAAATATAAAATCATGACTTACACATGATTAGACATATATTTTACATCATTTTCATAAGTTATTTTTCTCATGATTGATATATATCATAATTTATTTCTATCACACATGCATTTCACTAGGATTTATGATTTTTATGTAAGACTTGAAAATTTATACATGGACTTAGATGTTAGACTTGCCTCTACCCATTAGCCATGTTGGTAGCATCTTATCCAAAAGTTAAAATATTTACATGTGTTATCATTATATAAATCCTATATTATGCTGAGTTATATACTCTTCACAAATGTCTTGCTAATATCTGTATCTTACATTGTGTACATGGATATGCTATTTGCTAGGATATTATGACATTACATATAAATGGTGTAGATTATATTTATAGATATATGTTCCATTGATGTTATTACTTTTAAATAGTAGATTATAATTTTCTTATCTATTTTTTATGACCCTTGGCCCTTGTGTGTAGATTGATTGAGCATCTCTATAAGATATGTAATCACCTAAAAGTGGTAATTGGATGTTTAGAGTGTCATTTGAGTCAACCTATTTCTAGCTTAGCCCTAGACCTATATTAGAGCCTTGGATACATTTTTCCAATCATTGAGTAGACAAAATTCACCTATAGTTAGCCAAAACATAGTCCCATAATTATCTTCTCTAATCCCAACCCAACTTGCTCAACAGTATGCCAAGTGGACATTAGCACCATATTTGGGACACTACAACCACATGATGCTAGTGTCCCCAACTAGGCACTAATTTATTTATCCCTAAATCTTCCACATGAATACTTTTTTAAATATTTACCCCTCCAAAGGTTGACCTAAGCAAATTTCATTATCTCCAAAAGATACAAAAATTTATGAATACAAGTCTAATTAACTTCTATTCACTAGATGGAAAATAGATGCAAAACTACATTCAAACCAAAGATAAGTTGAGAAAAATTAAGGTATTTGATCCCTATTATGACCTACTTATATATACTACCATATACAACAGCCCTAATCCTAGTTTTCAAATATTTCAAATCTCAAGCACATTCAAGGAATCCAAGTCCACTCTCATTCTAGCATTCACTTGCACTTGCATCAAGCACTAGGTGGGAGAACTATATCAGGCTTGATCCCTATTTAAAGCATTGGTATGTTATCACATCTCTTAAAAATAGGTTTTTGAGGATGTCTATCCTATCCTACTAACAAACATAATTATTGCTCAGGCCATCCTTACAAGGAGGATTAGGGTTTTCACACTAAATTAGGTTTTATAGGCACAACATAGAGCTTTAGGTTTCGTGCATGTACGAATAAGACCTAAAAACATAGGGATAGGTGCTCCTACAAAATATGATCAATCTTATAAAGGGTACACTACTATCACTTTGAGGACACTAAAACAACATGCTGGTATTTTTCATATGGGGCACTACTGTCTAGTGAGAAAACAAACTCTAAAATCCTATTGATGACGATCAAAACTATCTAAAACCCAATTTTTAGAACCTAGATCATCCACGACAGTAAATTTTAAGATAAATCTTTATTAATGCCTATTTATTATTTTTATATAAATTCAAATAAGGTCAAATGATATAACAAATCAATGCTTAATATGATTTAGACATATTAGCCCTTTAATCTAAACATATGTTTTACATAGTTAAACCCTAAAAAGGTTGAATTATTTGGTGAACCTAAATTACTTTGAACATCACTCCAAACCATAGTTTGTATTAATATAATTTTTTGTGTAATAAATTAGGGATACATCCTTCTAATTTTTTTATACAACCTAGATAATTAAATCAGTTTCATATTAGGGTTTCATTTGGTTAAATCTAATTTAAATATGTTGAAAAGAAACCCTAGATTCAAAAATCCATAACCCTAGACACATTTAGGGTTTGTATCCTTTTTTGTTTATACTCAAATTTTATTTCTAAAATTATATTTTAGATTCATATATATTTTAATTCATATAATCATGACCATAATGACAAAATAAATCAATCACTTTTTGTTACAAACTCTAATACTTTCATTTACATGCTTGTTTTCTTTAATTCAAAATGAACTCAAAAAAGACATAAACACATGTATAATGATGTTATATCATAGCATGCCATCTTTATCCTATATGTAATTCCACTAACAAGCAAACCTATACACACATAGAAGATTTAACATATAAGCTAACAACTATGTTTCAAGATTCAATGTCATATCTTATGCCCAAGAAAGAATCTCCTTCTCCTCGTCATCTCCATGAGGGTGATAGATAGTTTACCTATAACTAAGTCCATTCTATCATTATTACATAAGATGAATTATCCTATAACACTATCACTAATCCCTCTACTTAGCCTATTCACACATCTTCCCTATAGGGTGTGTGCCAACATGTTCAAATAGAAACAACTAGGGTTTACACTTGTGAAACTCTATGTGATCAAATTATTAGTATGAGCAAGATAATTATAGATTTATAAAATCATAATCAACTATTACATGAAAATATTACATTGTAAAATCAATTTAGAAGACAAAGGCCTTTAGGGAACAATAGTGTAAATCATGTATATGCATCTTCAACTAGTCAATTTATGGCAAAAAATGTTACAGATCCAAATCTTAAATCATAACAAAGTACATATACAACTAGTGATTCAAAAATAATTCAAAGGTAAAATAAGAGCTCAAGTGATTAAATAAGGTAAATGATTAAAGTGAAGTTGATCAACTTAACTTCTCTACACCTAATGAGGAGATCCAGATATTTTTGTGCATATCATATAATGCATGAGCACCACACCAATTCATGTTTAGTATTAAAAAGGAAAATACAACATATAATGGATATAGATGACTCACACAGTGACACATCATACACATAATATATAATGTCACAACTACCAATTCAAATAGGGTCATATTTTGAAATTGTATAAAAATGGTTACCAAAATAACTCAGAACAACACAAGATTCATAAAGCACAATTAGATCAAGAAAAAATACAACAAGCACATATAACTAAAGCAAATATACCTCTCCAAAATGAGGTTAGACATTTAATATGGTAAGGGTTTGGTCAAAAGTATCTACAATAATATGATTATCATGGTCAAGGTTTGGGAAAACAGGCCCAAGGCATCAATTCTCTTATTCTAGTAGTTGATAATATTGGTCAACAGGGTTTAGGATTTATTTAAAATCCTAAGGCACATCATTCACAGATACAATTTATCAAGGAAAAACATCTAGATACGTAGGAAATGTTGTATAAATATCAAGATCCTCAGTTGAAAAGTCAAAATCATGATACACAAACAAACATTCTCAAAATATATTTTCTAGTAAAAGAGCCTCCAAAACACCATATGTCTACAATAAGCATAATTTCAAAGGTAAATATCATAATCAATATTCCAAAGCACAAATCAAAAAATTCAAATCCATAGTATGAGGCAATTCCCTCTAGCATTATAGGATATCATGATTTTGATGTTGAATAATATTATGATTCCAATGATGAACAATACCCATATTCCTACTAATACAACATTAAATTACATAGCAATTGCATTGCACAAGAGATTACCATTCCTATTTTCAGAAAAAGCCACAGTGATAGTGAGTCTCCCATGAGACTCACTGGTTAGTATGGTTCCTACACTTGTACATACATCCTTCTCTCTCTCACTCCTTGTACATAGTTTATTTTCATTTGATTGTATATAACTTATACTCAGAAAACACAAAAATAATATAACATGTCAAAATACAAAAACATTAAAATATTTTGAAAACATAAAATTTATAGATTTTATGCATTGCTATGTTTACATTTCTACTACTTACCAGATATTGCATATTACTAGCTATCCTAGTATATTCAGTTTTATCATACACATATTCTTAACTTATTCTTGTTGAGTGATTGTAGATTACATATAGGACTCTATTCCACTACAATAATCTAAATTAACTATCATCTACCCATTGGGGGCATATACACTGATCCAATTTTATACATTTGATACATCCACCCACTTGGGGGAATCTCATACACAATTTCCACTACTAGGTTCTATCTTTACATATTATACATTCTAATTTACACATTGATTTATATTGATATTGATAATTGATATTCATCACTTAGATTTTACTGATGATCACTAGTTTGAATTATTATATATGCATCATAGCATCTACATAGATTTGTACTACATAGTTATACATGTTTCCATTTCTAGTTTTCCTAGATTAGACTTGATTGTGTTCCTATGCTTCTTCCATATTCAAGGGCATTTGAATATTCCATTATTATTTGGTTCTATTCCACTTCTCTATTTTTATGCGTTGGACATATGCCCATATCCTTTGTGTGATTTACTAATTCTATATTCAGACATTTGAACATGTCCTTCTATGTGGCTCTAAGCCAAATTATTTATTGTTTGCGTATGTGGACATTTGAAAATATCATTATATGTATTCATTCTTAGATTTAGTGACAAGTGCCCATGTCCCTTATATTATGCCCCCTTGGCCTACCTTTTTCATGTCTCACATGATTGTGTGTATGCTTCTACACTATGACACTTGTATTTGTTTGTTACACACACACCAATTTTCAATGCCATGATGGACCCCATGCATCTACTCTTCCTACTTGGGTGTTGTGATGGACATCATGCCCTATCCCCTAGGTAGTTACTCAAATTTGATATTATATACATTGATTACATCTATCTTAACACCCTTGTGTAATGCTAGATTATAACATACATATTACATTACCTACTTATGCTCAGATTCATTTACATTTTGATGTTGTGTTTGTACATTATATTGAATTATCATGTACATGATCTAACTAGCACATTTTATAGATCTACTTCTTTAGAGAGAATTTATTACATAGGATTCACAACTAACCTAAAAACAAGGGGCATTCATAGGGGTTTGATATTCATAGGTAAATTTAAGTACACAAGATTAATTTTAGAAATTAGAAATAGGGTAGAAACAAAAAAATAGACTTAAAGAACAACTCAAATCACCAAAATTTCAAACTAGGTAGACATTAGCACCCAGATTAGGACACTTGTGCCATAGGGCATTACTATACACTACAGGGCACTACTATCTAGTAGTCCAAGTTTTAGGATATTTTAGATCATTCAGACCAGTACACTAGGTTCAACATAGATTTATACAGATATAGTCATAGGTTTGACAATTATTTTCACATTTTTCTTAGATATATTTATTACAACTCAAATTTATACCAATTTCTTAGGTTTGGGGGCATCGTGCACAACATGATCACTCCCACATTTCGTTTAATTACATAGATTCAATTATTACATACTCAATTCAGATTCAGTATACTTAGATACTATATTGGGGGAATATGCATGGCATATAGTTTCTATATACTCATTTACAAATAGGTTGATCATATGAAATGATAAAATCCATGCCATTCTGTACACTATATACACTTTCTATCACATTCTAGGTTATCACCAGATTCATAACTTACTCCATCTACAATGGCTGGCATTTTCAAGTAGCCTAAATCTACCTAATATACTTTCATGGCCATGAAATTGACATACACAATTAGATTTGCTCAGTTAGATACTTTCAACACTTTGCATAATTTTTTTACAAATGTATCTACTTCACGTGGGTGGGAAATGATGGAGTCATGGCCTAGTTGAGTTTTTGAACCACCCACATGAGAGGGTTAGACCCACTTATAGTTTTAGCCAAGTTATTCACAAATCAAGATCCATTGAGTAGGGGTGGGTAATGATTGAGTCAAAACTAGATTGAGTTTTTGAGCCAACCATATGAGGATTGAGCAAGTCATTAGCTCAGTCCAAGCTATGCAATGATATGATCACTATATACAATCATACATAGAGTTTATCACTAGGTTCATACATTGGTTCACATATCCAATGAGGTGTATGTATTCCTTTCCTCTCTCTTTACTTAGCTTTACTCAGTTACTTTATTTCATCATAGTCTTTTAATTTTGATCATCTCTTAAGTTAAGACTAATTTTTGCATGTTTTATTGCAGGACATTACTTTGGATCATGTTTCATATTTGTAGACCCAGATTCACATACTTAAACTTACCAACACAGGCTTCACTTCTAAGGTAACTCTAGGTACACTTATTTTTCTTTTGTACTAGTCATTTGACTTTGTTGTATTAATAGCATAAAAGGTAGGCAAATGTAATCACCTAAAAGTGGTAATTAGATGCTTAGAGTGTCATTTGAGTTAACTTATTCCTAGATTAGACCTAGACCTATGCTAAAGCCTTAGACCCTCTTTTCCATTCATTAAGTAGACCATAATCACCTACAGTCAACCAAAACATAGTCCCAATAATTTCTTCTTAGATCCCAACCCAACTTGCTCAACAACCTACCTAGTGGATATGAGTACCACTTTTGGGACACTACAACCACATGGTGCTGGTGTCCCCAATTGGGTGCTACTGTTTTTATGCATAACTCTTCCCAATGGATAAATTTTCAAATGTGTGCCCCTCTTAAGGTTAACCTAAGCATATTTTTTATCTACACAAGCTACATAACTCTATAAATACAAGTCTAATTGACCTCTATTCACTAAATGGAAAATAGATGCAAAAACTCATTCAAACTAAAGAAAAGTTGAGCAAAATTAAGGTATTTGATCCTTATTCTACCTTACTTATGCATACTACCATCTAAAGTATCCCTTATCCTAGTTTTCAAATATTTTGAAGCTCAAGCACATTTAGGGAATCCAAGTCTTCTCTCATTCTAGAATTCACTTGCACTTGCATCAAACACAAAGTGGGAGAACTAAATCAAGCTTGATCCCTCTTTGGAGTATTGGTATGTAGGCAACTCTATTCATAGTAGGGTGTTGAGGATGTCCAACCTATCCTCCTAACAGACACAATTATTGCTCATGCCATACTTGTAAGGAGGATTAGGGTTTTGCTCATTAAATCAAGTTTTCCAATAACAACATAGAGCTCTAGGTTTAGTACGTGTAAGAACAAGACCTAAAAACATAGGCACAAGTGCTCTTAGAAAATAGGAACAATCCTAAAAAGGGGACACTACCACCACTTTGAGAACACTACAACAATATGGTACTACTATCTATATGGGGTGCTATTGTCTAGTGAGAAAATAGACTCCAAAATCCTATAGATGACACTAAGAATTGTCTAGAACCTAGTTTTAAAACCCAAATCATCCACGGCAGTCACTTTTTAAATAATTCTATATTAATGCCTATTTATTTCTATTTAAAAAAAATAAAAGGTCAAATGCTATAACAAATTAATGATTAATTATTATAATTTATTTAGATGATTTAGACATCTCATCCCTTTAATCTAAACATAGGTTTTACATAGTTAAAACCTAAAGGGATTAAATCAAGATCACTATTTAGTACGTGTGATATTTGAACATGTCCATTACTTGTGGCCCTTGGCCTTGTGTGTGTAATCTTTGCTTATGCAACATTTGAACATATCCATTGATTGTGGCCATTGGCCCTATGTTTTTTGTGAAATTTAATCCTTTATTTCTAACATTATTAAATATAATTTATGCTAATTTGGCCCTTTGAGTGACATTGTGCTTGTTGAGCTTGTTGAGTTTTATGAGTGACATGATCCATATGATGCACTAACTATTGTGTAAGTTTATTCTATTATAATAATTACTATGATCTTTACTAATATATTTATCTATGCCTTATCTAATATGTTACATACATTATTTGAATGATTTATATCTTACTTGCTATGATGACATGCATTTTTACATATGCTATGATATTAATTTATTATATCTTAATATGTGTGATACAGTTAACTTTTATTTTGAGATGAATGAATTTCAGGACAAATCCTCACCTCAAAATGGCATAATTTTAATAGGCATTTCATACATGAAATAAGCCTATATGAGCAAAAATTAGTTTTCACAACAAAATACAATTACACATAATCCATAATAGTTCAAAATTTAATTATTGGGATAAACTATGGGGGAATATGTCATGTGTATATATTCACATTACACGAACATATTATAAATTCATACATTTTAAGTGTATATGCATGGGCATGTTTGCACAAGATTTAACCAAAAATTATAAACTTTACATCTACATTTAGTGACAAAATTTACATTTATCACATGTGGGCATGAAAGAGATTCATGCATGTTATACTGTTGTTTAAATTCATGGGTCATGATAGTAATTCATGCACACTTCATATTTTACTAAGTACAAAGTCATGATAAGGCCAAGGATACCCTTCTCTTCTTCTATGAACTTTTTCAATTTGAAAATTTTATTACAAGTATCATAGGAAGCAAGGAACAAAGTAACAATTGAATCTATATGCCATCTAAAATGGTTGATATATTTAAAGTTCATAATGAATATTAGAGATTCAATTGTCTCCAACATTATAGCCCGTGAATCCATTATGGATTCCAACTCATTTTTATCTTGGGGTTACAAAGAGAAATAACACAAATTGAAGTTTTTGCATCCCTCAATGGGATTTATTTTTATACTTTCTTAGTTTAAATTAGGGATTGATCAACCTCAATTATCCATGTTTCAAAATATGAAAATATATATCCAAGTGCTTCATGAGAGGCACCATTTATCCAATGCTTCAAGGAAGCATCATTCTTCAAAAAAGTTACAAGAGTAACATTGATTTCACACATATATGTGTACCCCTTAATTTTTAAAATATTTTAAAATTCAAGTTACATTTAAATTTTCAAATTAATATTTGGAAATTAATTAATTTTACACCATTTCAATATTTACTATACAATACCTTCCTTGATTTAAGCTTTCTTCCAAAGGTTAACTGTGTTATACACACTCGGGTTATCTTTATTTTTAATCTAGTAATTTCATTTCTATATCAAAGGGTGGAAAATATAGATGCTCAAATTTGGTCATGAATATTTAATAATGTTAGTTTTAGTTCACTTTTAACTTACTTTACTGGAGCACTTAGTTGGTCCTATTTTTACACCTCACTGTATCCTAAGTACTTGTAGAGACCTATATATTTTAAATATGTTATTTTAAACCTATAATTATTCTAAATTGATAAAAAAAAAACTCTCTAATAATTTGTATGGAATTTTAAAATTATAAAATCATGCATCATTCTTAAAAGGTTATAATCGACCCCCATAGGTCAGGATTGACAATTAATCCCAACCTTTATAAGTCTATCCTACCCTTCACTCTAATAATGACTCTTTTTCAAAGTTAAACCCTCCTTTACAGGATAGCCCATATTTTTGGGATAGACATAATGAGTTTTCCCCATTTTGAATTGTTATAAATACACATCTAAGCCACCTATTTGATTACATATCGATTTAAATATTAAGGCACACTTATACTATTTCACATTGAGCAAAGTTTCAATATTATTTTTAAATTCAATACTACTCATTTGAATTAGTCTTTAACCAAGACATGAACCTATTTTATCGAAGTCAAGAATTTTTTTTATCAAGTATTCAAGCCATTTATAGATACATACATGTAAAAAATAGATCACTATTACTCTAAGCACTCTAAATGGGATAACTACGTGGGCTTGATTACCTTTTGTAAGTACTTTGGATACATAGGAAATGTTCAATCATCATAGGGGTGGTTTGGGTCAACTCAACCCATTACACTCCCCCATTTATTTTTTTAGGTGTTCAACTATTACAAGCCATAGTAGGGTTCTAACCTTGAAGAGGTTATTTACATGTCACTCGTGCACAAATGAAGGAGAAAATCATACACATAAGAATATTTTAAGCAAGCATAGGTAAATGTGCCCTCAATTTCTTATTTTATCAAATAAGTCAAGATTGATCCTTAAAAGATAGTAATAGTAGTCAGTCATAACTATTTCCTTTCAGTTCTAACTTAGAATAGTAACAATTTAAGTTTTAGTTGTATATGCATAATCAACTCTAAGTGATCATTTTCAACCATTTCTTAGTCATGAAAAGTCACCTACAGGAAAAAAAAGCCAAGTCTTATTATGTTTTTCATAGTTATCTTATTTCTAGCCTATAGGATTGATCTAATTTTAAAAAGTAAACATTGTTGGGAAAAGGTCACTACACCACCCTCAAGTTAGTTTTGTCAATGAAATTATTTATGCTTGATATTCGTGTCTAGGAAACAAAAAATTGTATCTAAAAATATGGATATGTTTGAGTGAGACATTTATCTAATTTATCATAGATCGAGAGGTTCTTATAAGTGATTGGTAACAAAAAGGGAATATTGAACTCATAACAAGCATGTGGATGTGAGATAATAATGGATAAGAGGCATATAGTGTTTAC
This sequence comes from Torreya grandis, assembly GCA_037957365.1. Taxonomy (NCBI): domain Eukaryota; kingdom Viridiplantae; phylum Streptophyta; class Pinopsida; order Cupressales; family Taxaceae; genus Torreya; species Torreya grandis. The sequence continues at coordinate 339,160 of JARHVA010002988.1, forward strand.
AAGTCATGTATGGTGAAGGTAGATCAAAAGTGACATTTTCAAATGTCTAATACCAAATTTTCATATCTACAACAACCAAAACATTATGGATGGGAGGGTTTTAAATGGGTGTGATTCTAAAAGTAGGTTGACTATGTATGCTTGAAAAAGTGAAAAAAATATACTTTAAATATTCTAAGTGGTTGCAAATTAAGAAAATAATACGAGTCATTCCCACATGAACCAAAAGAGTGCCAACCAAAAATCCATGGTGAAGAATAAACCATAGGAAGTGAGCTTGTTTGGGCTCAATAGTGGTATCCCACACATGTTCACACCTTTTTCTCCAAACCTGCTCTCTGGACTTGACTTTCCACTTGGCATTAAGAGCACCAACTTGAAGGTATTGAGGGGAAAGGTTGATAACCTATTTGGGTTTGGTATCATAGACACATTATTAAAAAATACACCATCTCTAAGGAGATTGAAATCCAATTTTGAGAAGATGCACTTCTTGTATAGAGTTTTAAATTTACAAGATAGACTCTTGGTCACTAGCATATACATTTTACTACATCATTAGAACTTTTTCAGGTACTTACTTCCTATTATGCTTATAAAATATATTATAAATGACCTTGATTCCTTTTCTAAATAAATTAATACCCTCAATCCAAGGCATAAGTGTAAATATTATAATGGGATACCGCCATAATGAGTGGTAAATGTGAGAGAACATAAACCTAAAACTATCTCCATCCCAATGTATATGTTTTTTGAAGAGTTCTCAATATTTATAAAATACTCTTAGCAACAAACATGCCAACAATGATGATAGGGACCTGCGTGATAAGAATAAATTGAAAATTTAAACATTTCATAGCATATTTTCACATAGGACAACCTTTTATGATATAGTTTTTAGGTAGAATTTTTCAAGATTCATCCCCTTCCAAGGCACAAATGATTTATTTAGCACACAAGGCATAGATTTGTTATAACATACCCTAAAAATATAATGTAACACACCCTAAAACACACCCAATAATTTTATTTTGTCAAATACATTCCTTTGTAATTGATGTGGTATTCTCACTATAATTATGCATTATTTGTTAGTGATTAGTCCCCTTTTTGACCACATACATCGTAGGACTAGACTATAGACCTTCTTAGTGTATTCACATAATATTTTAAACTTTATCAATTATTGACTCTCTCTATCTCTTAGGAACCTATCAAGTTTCAATCTCTCTGAGTGCATTCCCTAAGGGGTACACTGGGAAAGGGGTGGGTAGACCATTGGTGTTTCACAAGATTGTTATCCCTTTTTGCCACTTGTTATCTACACACTTGTTTCTTACAAACCATTCCCCTAAGATTTGCCACCTATTTTTCACCTTATTCTAGTCATTTACCATATTCATTAGCCATTTCCATAACCTAAACCCCTTTTTGGTAGTTTATATGACATAGTCAGCCACATCAGCCTTGTGTTGTTATTTACAAAGCTTACTAGGAACTAGTCAACCATGGCCAACATTGTTCATATCCTAGTTCATTTTTTGCCAATTTTAGTACTAGGTAGACTCAGTCAACTTTATTAGCCTAAACTTTTGAAAAGGTTTAGGGTTAAATTTTCCTATATAAACACATTCATTTTTCCATTTCTAAGATAAAAGAAGAATAAGTAAGATATATAGTGCATCTGCTTACCCACCATTCTACTTGAGGAGCAAGCTTAAGGTTTTATAGTTTCTTTAGAGATACGGATCTTGTCTTATGGATAAGTATTTTGGATGCATTGATAGTTTGTGTATCCTAAAGATGATTTATCCTTATCATCCTTACATACCACAACAAGCTCTTGTGAAGCACCTTGGCCAAGGGAAAGATTCAGGCTTAGTGGGTTCATCTTCAAAGGTAAGTATTCGTAACTTTGTTCTTATTTTTTAAGAATATATAAATATGCATTTTTACTTATCTTCCATGCATTATGATTCTATGCACATTTAATTTTATTGTTTATTACCCTCACTTTGTACCACAAGCTTTGGTGAGCACTAGATTATATGTTTGCTTTACTTGTTATTAGTTTAGTGAATATGAAAACATAAGACCTATTTAGGGTTATTGCATAGTTTTACTTTATTGGAGGCTTTGGAACCCTCCCTAGTGATATTATTATGGTAAGACATCCCTTAATTAAGTATAGCAGATCCATATTAGTCATGACCCTGATTATTTAATAAATCCCTAATAGAAAGTGTAAGTAAGATCTATCTTCTCCAAGCTAGAATTGATTTATAGATTTATTGCATGTCTCATTGCATAATTCTAGTGAACTTGACATGAATCTAACCTTTGTAGTTTTTTATTTCATGCTTTCATTTATATCATTTTATGATTTTTATATATCTATGACACTATGTCAACCAGGATGGTATAGTTCTAACTCTTGTGCACAAGTTTACCATAATCATATCATAACAACTCTATTATTTATATATAGGTTTTCATAAGATACAAGTTACTAGATCAGACATGTCAACAAAATATTCTTCTTCAATCCTAGATAACAAACTAGGTTGACCAAGTCAATTTAGTCTTTAAGTCACCATCGAGATCAACAAATTATGTTGGACAGACTGACTTAGTCTTTTAGCTAGCATCTAGATCAACAAACCAAGTTAGATATGTCAACTTAGTCTTTCAGTCAACATCTATATTAATAAAATAAGTCAAATAGGTCAACTTAGTTATCTTATCTTGCATCAACAAATAGGGTTTTACAAAACTAGGTCGAACCAGTCAACTTAGTTTGTAAAACTTGAAAGCAACATTAAAGGCACTTCAATAGAAAATTTACAATCCTAATCATTTTACGACCCACCAAGGTTACTCTATTTCTCTCTCTATAAAATTATTACTTCATTATAGTTATATTTTATGCAAGTTTTTAATCTTCAAAATTATAATCTTATAACAAACTAAGTCGACCTAGTTGACTTAGTTTTGTAGCCTATATTCTATATAAAAGACTAAGTTGACCTGTTTGAATTTTTTATTAAAGAATCTTTCTTTCATAGAATAGTATCAACCAAATCAACCTTATTCTATGCTATTTACATATAGTGTCATTTGAACCAATTCGGTACCATTCTTAATTTGAGAATTAACACTATTTGCTAATAATTAATTCACACTTTCACTTTCAGTTGTTTACATACTTAGATTAGCTCACATAGTCTAATTAGGTGGTTTTTCAAATTTCCATTTAGTTACACTATTTTCCTCTTTTTTCACACATACCAAATCACACAATATTCAAAATGCATTTAACATGTTTCTTCCTAAGGCCTACCTACTTAGATTTAATCACCAAGGGGGAAGCCAACTTGGTTTTTTGGCTAAGTATAAACACATGGTTAATGGTATATATTGGCAAAGACAACAACACCCTTATCATTTTGATATTTTTAAGTGAGGGTTATGCCCCAATACTAGGCTAGTACCATTTCCAACATAGATATTTTTCAGCGTAAATATCCTAAAACCATCCATAGATTGCTTTCTAGTTCCTTATTTTTAGCTAACTTCCCTATCACACTTAAAATAACACTTTATAATAATATAACAACACTGAAGATGACCACTTAGCATTTATTTTTTCAATTAATTACTTTCTCTTTGGTCATTGTGTGTTTTATTACAAAAACTTGCATTATCCAACATTGATGCAAGGTTTTATGTTGTGTGACCCAATTAGATCATTCTCATTGATCCAATTGTTTGTGTGTTTGATTCCATTTCTTTCTTCAATTACATTTCAAATTTTTCCTACTTTTAGTACGCTATAATTTTGTTTGACATAGTCTCTTATAGACTATATTTTTAATTGTCTATAGTAATATGTCAACTTGGTCGACCTTGTACTCTTTTTCACCAGTCAGGTTATAGTACTAAATCAACCTGGTCAACTCTATATCCTTATCAGACTATGTTTTCCCTATCTATATTACTAATTTGACTTGATCAACCCTATACTCTTTTTTTTCTAGTCAAGTTATAGTAATAAGTTGATCTGATTGAGTCTGTATCCTTATCAGACTATGTTTTTCTCTATCTACAGTATTAAGTCAACCTATTCAACCTTGTACTCCTTTCTATCAATCAAATTATAGTACTAAATCAACCTGGTTAATATTGTAACCTTCTTCACTTGATTTTCTTCCCTATTTTGGGTACTAAGTTCACCTAGTTAACCCTATAGTCTTATTTATCTCTTGATTGTAGAACACAATCAACCTAGTCGACTCTATACCTTTATTATCTCTTTTATTTTTACATCAACTTTGTTTTCCTTAATCTTTCTCCTTCATCATGAACTTCCTATTTGAAGATAACACTAACTTGAATTCAATAGATATGATGAGTTTCGCCAACCCCAGTAGGTTCTCCCATAAGCATCTTATGGCTCTTACCCTAGATGAAAGTATTGTGTTTATAGCCACTCTCACTACATACTATGGGATCCCTCCTCATTCCTCTTCAGTTCAAAAACCTCTCTTCTCATTTGAAGATCAACCTAAATTAGAGTATACCCCATAAATACTCTTCTTCATCAATGAGTTTCCCCAACATCAAGGAAAATATCCTTCTACTATTTACCATCACATAATAAGTGGTCAAGTTGAGGAGCCCCATTCACTTTCTCCCACATTCTCACACGGATTTGGGGACACTAACTTATTTTCTTCTTAGACACTTCCCTATATTTTAATCCCTTATCATACAATGACATCTTCCTCTTATATTTCATCTACCTCCATGCCTAATATCTCTACTAACATGATAGGTTTTACATCTAGTGGGCTCTTCCAAGACCCACTCTTCTTAATTCTTCCACTATTGCATCATTTTCTACCTAGGGTAATTATGTCTCTAGTTACACTTATTCTCATCCCTCTACTAGTACATTATTTACCACACAAGCAAATCATGCTACTAGTACCTCACTAACAATTCTTCTCAAATTACTACTAACACCCATAGTGGTACCAAAGACACTACTACCAATTCTAATGTTTCACACAATGCCAATAATACTACTCAAACCCATCAAATTATATTAAAAAATCTTAATCAAATGAATGCTTTCCAATCTAACAATGCAAATCAAATGATGCAAATGAAAAATCATATTATCCATTTTCAAAACTACCCTTAATAGGTTCCATGGGGAATGTATAACCAAAATGCTCCCCCACCTCCTCTTCAGGATTACCATGGTATTGTTATCCCTTAACCTCCTCTTGTTAACAAAAAAATCAAGCACCTTCAAAATGACCCTCTTACACCTAAAATCACTAACATCTATATAGGAGGCATCACCCCTACCATTACCTAAAATGGGTCAACCGATCCCACTCTCCACTTAAAAACATTTGGAAATCTATATAAAGACTGCGTCAAGTTAAATACTTTCACTGATACCAAGCTATTATAAAAACTCTCATGGGTGATGCTTTATATTGGTACAACCAACTAAAATATAATTCCACCACTAGTTTGGAAGATTTATTCAATACTCTAGTCCAATAATTTCAAACTAGTGATCTCCTTGAAAATACCTTAGCCCATTTTATCAATTGTAAGCAAATTAAAACTGAAACTACATAATCTTTCATCAAATGGTGGAAGACCTTATCTAATGAATGTGAACATAATATCATAGATGATAACCTATTTCATCTATTTACCAATGGTCTTTTTTCCAAGTTACAATATTGGGTCTAGAATCTCTCATCATGAACTTTGGAAGAGGCTATTAACCAAGCCAAGCATCAAGATTTCCTCATGCATCAATTTGAGCCATCACAACCTTCTATGGGTACTCACATGTTAATCAAAAATATGAATCATCATGCTACAAATGATGGTGTCACTAATTCCTATGATACCATTCATACTATTCAAGCTATTGTTCCCAACCAGGCTCTAAAATAAGCTTCTCTTCCCACCCATATCACTAACCCTCATTTATCTTCCACAAATCACATCAATATTCATAAACATTTATCCTTAGTAGAATTATAAAAATTTATACCAAGGCCTCTTCAATGAGAACTTGATCCCACTCATCCCATGAAATATTGGTACAATCCCAATAAATTTTATTGGTTTCATGATAGTTGGGGTCATTCTCATAAGACTTGTAGGAAACTTCATAATTTGGCTATGGATTTCTTTTTTAGTCCTAAATTTGACCATGATTTTATCATTCATAAATTTAAACAAGCCTATGACATTTCCTTCAAAGCCCATGAAACACAAACTAAATCTCAAGCTCTGAACTAGGCTAATACCCATTTGGCCATATATAAAGATCCTCTTCTAAATCACCAAGATAACCCAGAAAAACCTACCCCTTCTACCAATAATGTTGATGGTCTTCTTCACCCAACTCTTGAAGATAATATGGTTAATATGACTAATATGTGGAGGGTGGTTACCTTCATTGATCCTCTTCCCATCCACACTCCTCAATTGTCTCATAATTTTTGTGTTATCCAAGACTCTTATCCAACTCATTTAATAGAGTTCGGGCAAGAAGACCTTATAAATTTTGATGAACCAGTTCCATCACCTCCCTTAGATAGCATTTCTCATACTATTTCTACCATTCTTCCAACCTCTTTACCTATCACCAATGATATTCAAACTTCTATCAACACTTCTTCTCAAACCAAACCTGCATCAACTACCCATCTTCTCAAGATAATCAACAAACTTATCCTCTAATTAAAACTCCTACATCTTATCAACATAACTTCACATGCACCTTGGATCCTCCTTCTATGGACCTAATTCAACACTATGCACCTATTTTAAATAATCCCATTATGGGTTATGATGAACTTACTCATCTCCAATCTCAAATCCCATTTTTTTAAACTTATGAAAACCTCTTAGTATCATTGTAATTATCTTATGCATATTTTGTTTGAAATGAACATTCCTCATCCTCCCCTAGAAGGACGTAAAACCACCTTATCTGGATCAAAAGATAGCATTTTACAACAGTGTGAAGAAATGTCCATACATGTTGATGAAACAATGGACACTTCTCTTTCCCTCAAATTCTTGATTGCTTTTATGATCCTTGATGTGATTCTATTTTTTGCAGATGATCCTCCCCTTTTTATTAGTATCCAAATTTGTGAAATCTAAGTCAAGCATGCCTTGATTGATAAGGTTTTTCACTTATTTTGTCTCTCTCAATTTTATCAAAACTCTTGGATATTCTAAATGTAATCTTAAATCTATACACATGTGTCAAGGCTATGATCAAAGTAAAATGCCTCCCATAGGATGTGTATGGCTCCCTATCACTGTCCCACTTATCATTGTTCATGTGAAGGTGATGATCTTCAACTTTCCTCTATCCCATAACATTTTTATTGGTAGGCTATGGACTCATCGCATGAGAGCAGTTACCTCTTTTGCTTGCCAATGTGTCAAATTTCCTCACAATGGAACAATCTATAAGATTCAAGGTGACACTAACCCTTAGAATTTATAACAATTCAAAGACCATGGTGTATTCAATATTCTCACCCTCTAACCCTTGCCAAACATTCTATTTTATGAATTTCAACAATTGAAATTTCCTGTCAACTCCACTTGAGGTTATAACGGTCACCCCAAAATCATCGAGAATATACCCCCTAACATCCTAGATTCTAATGATGATGAGCTTGATGAGATCAATATCAATATTAAAACCCTAGATCTCTCACCTCATCTCATTTCTTATCTTCCCTCTTCTTTGCAACCTCATTATTATCAACCACCTAGTGATGATATTCTCTTTGTCTTAACTAAGACTTGACATTCCATTCATCACACCACATTAGATGACAAGGTCATCCCTACCTATGCCATTGATCTTCATTAACCTGATTATGATGATGGCTATAACTCAGATGATCCAATCTTAAGAGGTCTTGTTTAGGCCTAAGATGATAAAATTATTCATTATCATTCCTTTTTGCTTTAGTCTTTCAATATTTAGTTAGCTTTCGATCCTATATCATTCATAATTTTATAATTTTTCCTCTTGATCATAGGGTAGAGATGGTATGCAAACCTCAAATTTCTAAATATCCTCATAGGAGTATGCTTATGGATCATGATATGATTGGTCCCTATCACTTTGCTAGATATCAGGACCCCTCTTACCAACTTATCTCTGAGATGCTTGTGACTGTCCTTCAACATTTTGTGAATCCCACCCCTTCCCTAGTAGATCCCAGTTTAGATCCTATTCCCACTCCCTCTCTATCTAAGTCTATTTTGATTTAAAATCCTTTTTTTCCTTCAGTAAATTCTTGCCTAGTATCTCCACTAGCCCACCTTCCTTTGGTGATGGTTTTATCCATTTATCGTAACTTGCTCCTTTGTCCACCAAATGGGTTGATCAACCATATTGTGATATTAATAAAGTTTCTAGTCATTAGACTAGAGACTGTTCATTATACCAAACTTTTTGAGTGTCCATTTCCACTCTTTTTATTAGTACACCTTTAAAGTATACTAACCAGTGTATCTATTGATTCCATAGCAAAGATAATCATTCATCCATGCATTATTGTAAGCTACATAAATATATAAACACCTTACATCCCACCACTCTTCAGCCCATAGACAAGGCTATAGGTCTCTCAAAAGTATTACCTAAATATATTCCCAAATATGGAGAGGTATATTATCTCTAACACCAATGTGGTACTCATCATACTGATCATTATTGCATCCTTCAACAACATCTCAAGGATCACCTCATGACCATTATTATACCTACTACCCTTCCTTCCATAGGTCACCCTCTCAAGAAGGCTCCCCATTCTTCCCTTGTGGCTTTACCACATGTGGTCCTCTCTTCACCCCTGATTTCCTCACCCATGGATCTTACCTCACCCGTGGATCTCTCTCCATCGATGACTCCTTCACCTATGGCCCATTCTCTACTGGTGACCCATTCCTCTCTTGCATAGTCCATTCCCATTCCTTATTTTAAGCATCCCCTATATGATATCCCTCATCAGCATGATCGTTCAAGCATTCTTACATTTTCTATCAAGATTTGACATGAAGTATTCTCTCAACTTTCCCTGAAGATCAATGAAACTTTGGTTGTAGTCTGAGTTTAGATGTTATAGATAATGTGTGTGGACAAATGTATCAATATTTATGAACATAAGCATGGTGTTATTTCATTTATTTCTTCATTTATATTAGATGTGTGCTCCAAATTTAAATTTATCTATCTTATATCATTTGACATTATGTCAAATTCTTATCTATCTTACATGATGACTTTTTTTTGTACTACATGTTACTTATGATGTCATTATTTTTCTTATGTTCTCTTATGGCTAATTTTTCATCATTACATACTTATTCTTATTAAGCTAATTTTCCATGGTTATCTTGTTCTCTTTCATGATTGTTTGATATCTTATCTTTATACACATAGATAATTGTTATTATGACTTGGTTATACAAACCTTGATCCTTTTAGTCATTCCTCATTTACCATGTAATCACTTAGCAAACAATTCATATCATTATAATTTCCTTTTACTGGTCCACCTCAGATTTCCCCTTATTCCCCTTTATTACCTTTTACAAACTAAACATACACATGGTTGAGACTTGACATAACATGCTAGTTCATAGTTAAGCCTAAGTGTTCTAGTTAGTCATAACTTTGATAATTCACTTCATGTAGCCTAAGCCTAAATCTCATTCATGTGTATCACTTTATATCTCGTGATTGGTCATTCCAAATCCATATGGAGGAGGAATTTTAAAATCCATAAAAAATTCAAAAGCCAAATCATTTAATAAAAGGCAATGATCTAAAAGGTAACATTTAAAATTTTCAAAAAGTCAAATCATATTAAAAGACATGATTCTAAGTACATCTCTTTTTTCTAATTGAAGCTCAAACTCCAAAGTTGGCCTCATGATAGAGTTGAGTCCATTGGGGTATGATAGGATAATAGATTAAAAAAGGAGAATAAAAATTATTTTGGTGCTATTTCCTTTCTCACACAAGTACTTAATCTTTGTAGTATATTTAAGACTCTATAAGGGGTCCTGAGGAATGGGGAACACATTATGGGATGGTAGGTCTATTTTTAATTTTCTTATTTAAAATAACTAACATGAATTGATCTTAGTACCACACTTATTTGCCTACACTGCTTTATACCTATAGTGAATAGGTAACCTTTGTCTATTGATCATCATTATTCACTTAGTGTCTTTTCATGTCCTTAGTGTGCCTCATGTCTCCTAAGGTCTTCTCATTAGAGGCATATGTTATGATTCTTCCATTCCAATTTTCACTCCCTACCACCCTAATATTTCCCATTGATAAATATTGTTTTGTTCACTAATCACTCCCTCTTGGGATTCCATTTGTGAGTTGCAGTGTAAGACCTTGGAAAGGACCATGCCTTCCTAAAAAATTACAAAGTTTTCATATTATCATTCCAAACATCCCTTTTTTAACATATTTTAACATTGTTTCCACCTCATTGGTGTTCCCTTTGTGAGTTGCAGTGTCAGACCATTGATAGGACCTAGCCTTCCTCACAAAAAAACTCAATACCCAAGTCACAATGAAATTACATATGCCAAATATGAGATAAGATATGATTGATTATAAGTTACACATCATTGACATGATTCCCATCTTGATTTAGTATGTTTTATTCTTACTCTACTAAACTTTCACTTTTATCTCCTTATTTTTCAATTGCATGTAAGACTCCAACCACTTTTCTTAAGTTTTTCATACTTCCCAACTTGAATTAGTGTGATTGATTTAAGACCATTTTGCCAATTTTGTTTCTCTTTTATACTTCCCAATGTGATTTATTATGATTGATTGACTTCATTATTTTGATTTTTATATCATTTATCTTTCACGTGATTTCTATTTTACTACATTATTTTCATACTTCCCAATGCGATTTGGTGTGATTTTACTTGTTTTAATTTGGTGCTAATCTTTTTATGGTTTAAAATCATTTTACCCTCTTGTTTACCACTTTTTGGTTTATTATACTTAGTCATCCTTTGTTATTACACATTTTCCATCATGATATAGTATGTAGTGCATTTATTTTTGATTAATTATAATTTTCTAAGTCCTTTTCACTTTTTTATTTTTTTAACCATGCATGTGTACTAAATAATGCTAGAAAATAAAACACCCCACATATATTTCTTATTGCATGAACAACAACAAAAAGTGCTAGAAAGACATATATCTATGTATCAACAACCACAAACAAAATATAACTCATGAGATCAACATCCAACTATCAAAATAATCTATATCTATATATCGTGTGTTTCTGTACAAAAAAATACAAATACATCATTCTAGCTATATGACTAGGCTCTATCATGTCTATCTCATGGCCTAGACACACTGACCATAAAATGCCTTGGATTATCCCCTCTACATGGTGCATTAAAATGAATTTTTTTGATATCTCAACCCTACTGCTTGTCCCTATAGGTTGGCCACTTGGGCCTATACCTATCCCAACTAGATCATGATATCCATATGTGTGGCCCTTTCCTGAGCTAGGGCCTACCAAGCCTATGCATCTATTTCTCCCACCCCTATTGGTGTTTATAATCCATCCTCATGTGCTTATAACTACCTCATGGCCTTCCCCACTAATTTAAACTAGCCCTCCTAAGTTGTGGTAGATGGTACCACCTGATCATCCAACATGGTGGGGTCATATGGTGTCATCATGCCATCTGAAATATCATGGTGTGCTACCATGACCAGGGACCCCCATATGACTTCCTCAACTATAAGATCTTTAAAATTAAAAATAGATTGATATTAGATCACATATACATCCCAAAATATATTTATCTACCTAAAATCATATACAAACTAGTATTTTATCTCAAAGACTAAAAATTATAACATTTATTACCTATCCTAATGTCACCAACCACCATCTCCCAATTTTATCATCCATCAATCACCATATTTCCATTAACCTATCCATAGATCACCTCATCAATAGGATACCTACCTATTGATGTAAACCCTAGAGTCACCACCTATGCACATCTAGAGTTTCTCCTTTATGGTTCCTCTATCAACTAGCTCTACCCTGAGTCGACTACCGAGTCATCCTATGTCACCACCCTCGATGTTCAATCATGTTACTAGAATATTCATCAATGGTACACCTAAGGTGGTCATTGACCCTCCTACTATAGTGTCTACTATGGTACTTTTTGCACCCCTGCATCTATATCCCTTCCCTCTCCTCCTCTGACTATTAGCTATCATACTTAACCACTCCATGATCTCACATGTAGCAACTTGGTCTCTAATATATGTCTAACACTCCTCCTTTTCCCCTCAATTCTCTCATATTTCATGCCTAAAATATGGGCACTACTATAAGATCCACTAGGTGCAATAGTCCAAACTATCCTAGCAATATTACCACTAGCTATGGCTCTACCCACTAGGTATAGTGGCCCATGATCTTCACTTGAGCCAGCCCTAACACCATAGTCACCCAGTTTAGCCAAATAGTAGCAATATGTGCATAGGGATTCCACATGATCTCTCCTCATATGACTATCTATAGAAATGACACATGTGGCATGGACCACACTACCAGATCCTATCTCCATCTTAAAAATTAAGGTAATCTATCATCAACCACATGGGGAAACCTAGCTAGATGATATATAAAAAACCTCTTACATATCCAAGCACTTAGTAATACCTCTGGTCTCATGGTCTTCCTCCCTCTTGATATCATCCCATACATATCATGTATGAGTTGAACCTAGATGACAAACTTAAAATTATAGAGTACCCCCTAATCCAAAATAGACTAGCACAAGGCTATCACATACAATAATATCTTGTAATCCAACTTATGACACAATACTCATGCTATCACAAGTCTAATCACAAAATTCCATATATTTGGAATTTTTTAAATATATACATCGAATAAGCTCACCCTCATCATTAGGTAGATCTTATCTAAGCATGTCTCCCACCTAGCTAGTGCTTATCTCTCCACTAGATCATTTAGTATCCTTATGATCACTAATGTCCCCTTATAGGTAGTCCAAGTGATGCATGGATATCTTCCAATGTGATACCTACATCTATGGTATCCCCATACACCACTCATCAAAAAGTGTTGGTCAACCATTCCACTACTCTAAGGAACATGACAACAAGATCAACACTCATTAGGATGCATCTCATCACTATGATGCCTCCCAGGCCCAATGTAACCAATCTACCTCTATCCACAACAATCCTGCCACTAGCTATGGCTCTACCTACTAGGTATAGTGGCCCATGATCTACACTTGAGCCAACCCTAGCACCATAGTCACCTAGCTTATCCAAATAGTATCAATATGTGCATAGGGATTCCACATGATCTCTCTTCATGTGACTATCTATAGAAATAGCACATGGGTCATAGACCACACTACCAGATCCTATCTCCATCTTGAAAATTGAGGTGATGTATCATCGACCTCATGGGGTAACCCAGCTAGATGATACATCAAAAACCTCTTATATATTTAGGCCTCAACAATACCTCTGGTCTCATGGTCTTCTTCCCTCTTGATATTATCCCATACATATCATGCATGAGTTGGACATAGATGACAAACCCAAAATTTTAGAGTACCCCCTAATCCAAAATAGACTAGCATAAGGTTATCACATACAACAGTATCTTGTCATCCAACTTATGACATAATACTCATGTTATCACAAGTCTAATCATAACCTTCCATAAATTTGGAATTTTTATAATATATACATTGAATAAGCTCACCCTCATCACTAGGTAGATCTTATCTAAGCATGTCTCCCACTTGGCTAGTGCTTATCTCTCCTCTAGATCATTTAGTGTCCCTATGATCACTGGTGCCCCCTTATAAGTAGTCTAAGCAATGCATGTACATCCTCTAATGTGATACCTACCTCTATGGTATCCCCATCCACCACCCATAAAAAAGTGTTGGTCAACCATTCCCATGATCTAAGGAACATGACAACAAGATCGACACTCAGTGGGATGTGTCTCATCACCATTATGCCTCCCAAGCCCAATGCAACCAATCTACCTCTATCCACATCCATCAGACACTCCAAAAAATTAGGTAACCACGTAGCATTAATCAACCACCAAAATCTTTGGCATCTCTATAAAATATCAAATAATAAAGGATGTATTAGATCTCCATATCACTCATAATCAAATTACATTTTTACAAAATTGACAAAAATAAACTAGTTTGATTTAGTTTATTCATTTCCTACCAAGATTGACCTATTATAAAATACATTGGCCTTTTTAGTACTAAGTCAACCACTATGTGGTTTAACAATACTATATAATCCCATTTTAGACTCTATAATACTAAGTCAACCCATTAGTACTATATCGACCCCTTTTATCCTATTCATACTACACCCATCACTTACTTAAAGACTAAGTCAACCCATTCATACTACATCATCCCCATTCCTTAACTACCTAAGTTGGAAAATTAATACTAAGTTGACCCATTAGTTTTTCACTTAACTAACTAAGTTATCCACTTACTACTAAGTCGACCCATTAGTTTTTCACCTAACCAACTAAGTTGACCACTTACTACTATGTCAACCCATTAGTTTTTTTGTCTTCTACTAAGTCAACCTAGTCAACCTTGTTCATTCATTATGATGACTTTTGAATAATTACCATAAATGCCTTAGGAATGTATTGGTCTGAATCATTCTTACCCATTACCCTGTTTGACCCCTAGTGTCCCTAAAAATTCCCTTGGGTTCATTCCAGTATTTAGATTTTGCTTAATTGTCAAATTTCTTTAAATCACTCAATTTCAAATACAAATACTCAAAAATTTGAAATTTTTAGTTGCTTACCTATGCTACACTTGCTATCTCTGTTATGCATCCTCCCCATCTCAGTTATCATCTCCTCACCATTCTAGGTCTCTAGGCTCTCACTAGGTGTCTCAGAGCTCTCTTTTTCTCAGACTAGTAAATAATACCAAATAAATTATTTTTCAACCTATTTATATTTACTATTCAAAATTATTTACCCTTCAAATATTTACCATTAGATTTATTATTTTAATCATATATTTATCTCTACTAACTCTTTTTACAAATCATAAAATCTTTTGGAATCCTAACATTGTAAAGAATCTTTTCCATTAGTATATGCCTATATTGAATAAATTTCACTTTTTCACTCTTTTTTCCTAATCTCTCTAGGTTTCCCAAATGTTCCTCACATTGGATACTTTCACAGCTCTCACATATTATTCTTTATCTACAACAATAAGGTAAGTAAAGGTATTTGTTTTTCAATTTTGTCCTTTCATTTATCTTGTTTGTTCTTTACGACATTTTATTTAGCTTCAACATTATATATCACTATGTTATTTTCTTAAAGTACCATCCCCTATTACACCTACATGACACATGATGAACTTCAAGTGGGGCATATGTATACACATAATATTTTCAAACTTTATCAATTAATGACACTATCTATCTTTCAGGAACCCATTAGGTCTCAATCTTTTTGAGTACATGCCCTAAGGGGTGCACCAAGAAAGGGGTGGGTAGACCATTAGTTATTCATAGGATTTTTTTCATCTTTTGTCACTTGATATATACACATTTGTCTCCTAAAAACCATTCCCCTAAGATTTGCCTCCTATTTTGCACCCTCCTCTAGTCATTTACCATCTTCATTAGCCATTTCCCTAACCTAAACCCCTTTTTGGTATTTTATATGAAAAATTCAGCCACATCGACCCTACATTGTTATTTACAAAGCTTACTAGGAACTAGGTTGATCCGACCATGTCCAACATAGTTTATAACCTAACTAGTTTTTTATGAATTTTAGTACTAGGTCAATTAGGTCAACCTTGTTAGCCTAAAATTTTGGAAAGGTTTAGGGTTAAATATGATTATATAAACACATTTATTTCACCATTTATAAGAGAAGAGAAGAATAATTAAGATATATTAAGCATCTGCTTATCCACCATTCTACTTGAGGAACAAGCTGAGGGTTTCATACTTTATTTAGAGATACGGATCTTGTCTTGTGGAGAATTATTTTGGATGCATTGATAGGTTGTGTAGCCTAGAGATTATTTATCCTTATCATCCATACATACCATAATATTATTTTTTAAATAATCTTGGACAAGGGAGAGATTGAGGCTTGACAGATTCATTTTCAAAGGTAAGTATTTCTAGCTTTGTTCCTCCTTCATAAGAGTAGATAGATATGCATTTGTACTTATCTTCCATGCATTAGGATTCTATATACATATACATGATTATATGTCTTATATACATGTTTAATTTTATTTTTTATTACCCCCATTTTATGCCACAAGATTGGGTGAACACTATATTAGGTTTTTACTTTACTTGTTATTAGTTTAGTGAATATGAAAACATAAGACTTGGTTAGAGTTATTTCATAGTTTTACTTGAATAAAGGCTTTAGAACCTCCATAATGAAATTATTGTGGTAAGATATCCCTTAATTAGGTCTATCAAATCCATATTGGTCATGACCCTAATTATCTAATGTATCCCCAATTGGAAGTGTAAGTAGGATCTATCTTCTCTGAGCTAGGATTGATTTGTAGATCTATTACATTTCACATTGCATATAATCAGCTCCTTAATTCCTAAGATAATTTAAATTTATTCATTTATTCACTATTCTTAGGATAATTTAAATTTCTCCCTCATCAAATATTTTAATGATAATAAATAAATAATATGTTTCAAATGGCCCAATATCTCTTAGAATATAAAAAACCAATGGGTGCAACATTCAATGTTATACTTGTCTAGATTTAATCATCATCTTGATATTATAGGAAAAATAAGTTAGTTATCAAATATATAATCCAACAATCAGAGCTTAATCATCAAATATACTACTCATTTAAAAATTAGTTCAATAAATAACAAAACCATAACTTTCCTGCATAACGTAGGAGGTTTTGTTAAGTTATTGAGTTCAAGACCAAAAATGATTAAATCATGTTATTCAGTTATCAAGGTATTAAATAGAGGAATAAGTCATAT
Organism: Torreya grandis; assembly: GCA_037957365.1. NCBI lineage: Eukaryota > Viridiplantae > Streptophyta > Pinopsida > Cupressales > Taxaceae > Torreya > Torreya grandis. The sequence continues at coordinate 356,381 of JARHVA010002988.1, forward strand.
AGATTAATATTAAGGATGTTTATCTCTTACAAATAATGAATCAAAGTGTAATGTCATATTCAAGGTCTTATTACTCACACATGTAAGTAATTAATGACCTCCTCCTTGAAAGTCTAAGGATGATGACATAATTAATCTATTATAGTTCGAGAATTTGTGTGTGAAGTCAATATCACCCTATGAATATATTAAGTAGGTCTAAGAGACAAGTTTTTACTTTGCAAAAATAGTCAATTCATGAAACTATCTAGACTCATTATCAACACCACAAAATTTCCTTATATTTGTTTCGTACTTTACTATGGAGGTTCCACTAATATTTTTCATTCTAGGAGTGATATTATGTCTCTAACTAAAATATTAAAAAATTAATAATTATTTAATAACCAAAATGATTAAATAAAGACATCTTGCATTCTTATTTCCAATATTTTAATACTATAATAATTTTACAACACAACACCATAAGATTTCAATTAGAAAAGCTATATTTATTCTAGATACCCAAAATAAGTTATTTCATATACCATAATATTCAACAAGGTAATTATACATTATTTCATAATAATATGTCTGAATGGGGTTTAGTAGCAAGATAAATATTTGAACTTATTAATGCATGTATAGTTATTTACACATGTTACCAAGTTAGAATAACATCTAGGGTATCAAAATTAAGTTTATATCGACAAAAAAATAAATATTCCAACTAACCTTTTCCCCATAGATATCTAATATATTAAAATACTTTCATGATTTATGTTGATTTACAGGTGTATTAATCCTATAGAATCTATGGTTGGAATATCTAGGAGATGCTCTTAGGTAGTTAATGTGTTGAACTTCTACCTATTTTCAGATTCAAATCATTATAGGAAAAATAGGATTTATTTATGTGTCCTCAACCTACATATGAAATAAAGTCAACATAAAAGCTTTAAAAGATTTATCTCTATAAGTTAAATAGTTGATATGAAATTATCAAGTACCAAATATAATTAAAGTTCATCAACGAGAAGAAAATCACCTTTATCATGGTTAGAAATCCATATTTCTTTCAAGGGATATTTTTGTTAGTTAGGCCCATACAATAAATTAAATGAAGCACTTTTAAACAATAAACATACCTCTAGGATGTGAGCATAGAGTAATAATCATGTAACAAACTAAACTCAACACGAATACATGATGTGTGTGTGTGTATGTGTGTGTGTGTGTGTAATAACATTTATCAACAAAATCCTTTTACATATGTATATTTAACAAGGGATCAATGCATATCTTATTAATAAATACTATATATTTGTTTCTAAAATAATAATGCATGCCAAAGTCTTAGACATATATGCATTATAAAACTAGTTTAAAGTCTCCTCAATTTAGGCCTTCGATTAAATAAAAACAATTTACAAGAACATGGTATCATTATACATTATATAAGATCTCATAGTTAATCATTGTTAGGTGCACCATATATTAATGATAGGATAACTTCTTATCACTGGTAAGTCACTACCTCCACATAATCATCCCAATACTATACTAATGTCTTTTTTGACTTCACTATGGTGAAGAATATGATGAGCAACCAATAAATATAATTGTTTGACTCATAATTATTGTTCCAATTCATCTTAATATATAAGTAGTGATAGTATCCTAAGGGCCTTTGAAATACATGGTGTTAACATCGATATGAAGGATTTTATGTCAAAATAAATAATATTTAATTTTTTGACACCCCCTCATGGGTGATAATTGTATATTTTATTTGAAGATAAAGATAGTAGTTCTACTAGGTAGGTTGTTTTGACCTACTACCACCACATTAGTAAGAATATTGATTATCCTTCTATTTCAAATCAAATAATATTCAATCTCTCTTTACTCCCTTGACATATAAATATTAAAAATCAAGCCCTCCTTACTCCCTTAACACATAAATATTAAGTTTTTAACTACACACTTCTCCATTGCCACTATGGATAGAAATTACATTACGTATTCCAGTGAGGCACATAACCAAAATTAGTGGCATAATATAAGGAAGATTAGAATTCCATAGGATATATAAACAAGGTGGATTAGAGAATCATTCCAAACTTTCAAGAAAATTATAACCTAAATAACACTTCAATTTGTTATCATGTTTACAGTAGATAGGCATTTATAATTTTCACCCTTTCTCCCTAAATGTGTTTTGGGTTATGTTAAAATTTAGATACTTTATTCTAATATTAGAAACAAATAAACCCAAAAAACATCATAATAACTAAAGTTATGAATCATAAGGCAATACCCATTTAACAGTCAAGTTTTAATGAACACACACACACACATCCCACAATGTGAAATACAATTAAAACAACATATATATGCCATTAACATGCATAAAAACATATTCATTAAGGGTAATAAATTTTTGTATAAAAAAATTAAATAACATAGACCAATTAGAGAGATTAAATTGGAAGAGAGCAAGGTAAGGTTTTCCTGAACATGAGGAGAATGGAGGTTTTTAGGATGGTGTCCCTATCTTGTTTCTCCTTAAAAATTGTTTGCCTCTCTTTAATCAACAAAGCTTCAATTTTGCATAGGCTGGGTTAAGAAATGACACAATTCAAATTTATTTTCTATCACTTATATTTGGGCATGAATCACCACAAAGGGGGAGATAGGTGGACTATTATAAATACAAAAGTCTTCAGAAACTTCTAGGTATGTGTTTTGATTACCCCTGCTAAAATAAAACCACCATGTAGTTGGAAATTAAATGTGGTTGTGTCAAGGCATTCACATTTTCTAGTCAACTATACCAAAAGTTTGGCAATCAATGTAACACCAATTTTAGCTAAAAATATCATCCAAAAATGTATGGCATCTATATTTTTAGTGAAACATTTATAAAGGTCATCATAAATAATTATTTTCATCACCATGGCAAGTTTTGGCACACTTATGCCAAAATGTATGACATCTATATTTTTAGTGAAACATTTATAAAAGTCATCATAAATAATTATTTTCATCACCATGGAAAGTTTTGGCATATTTATACATTTCATCCTTACAAAAGGTAAGGCAAAAGTAATTAATCAATGTATTCACAATATAAATGTTGCATTAAAAATAGGAAGTATATATATTTTGATAGTTTTCCATTCAACATAATCCCTTTTAGAAGCTTGGCCAATCTTAAGGTCACAAGAACAAAACCACTTTTAAGGGTGTTCATTGATATCTAGATTGGAGTAAATTAAAATTTGATTCATATCACTATGATTAATAAAATGTTCTTGCATTTTATTTATAATATTTAGTTTTTATTTCATAATTCACGACACATATTAATTTATTAAAATGTATCATTTTTTAACAACTTTACCAATCCTACAAATATATGTTTAACTTAGTCCCCCATGGAAACTTTTGAATTAAGGTGGCTTAAAAGGTATTGATTATACACCTTAAAATGGCACTTTGGAATATGTTTGACCTATTTGTCTTAAGGGTGGATGGTTTAGATTTCCCTCTTAAAACATAATTATGTAATTTAAAAAAATATTTTTTAGTCTTATAAAACTTACATTTTGTGCAATCACAATCTATTTAGCCTTTGCCATTGGAGGTGGCCATGCATGTCTAAAGGGATCAAATTGAATAATATATTAATTAGAATATCATTTTCAATCAGTTCCTTCTATCATTTTATCAATGAGCACTTACCAGTGATATGTTTTATGTACTTTCTATTAATCAAATATCAAATTAATTATGTATAAGGGTTGAAAAGTTTGAAGGGTATTTTTGGAAAGCTCTCCATAATTGATCCAATTGGAAAGAGGACTCGCTCAAATAATTACTTTGATAAAACTACCATTCAAAATGTGTAGTTGATATAGGGATTTATAAATTCTTTGAGTTTACATGGTGTGCATAGAATCCAATGAATAGAAAGGATTAGGACAATATTTAATATAATTACATTGAAAAAAAGAGGGGCATTACATATTTATTACTTTATAAAAACATCTTCCTCTATGTGACAACAAGGATCATACCGTTAAATTACACTCTTGATTTCCATGGTTATGATAAATAGTGATATTGCATATATATTTTATCATTAAATTTTATTAAAGGAGTAAATCCTCTCACTTTTAGAAAAAAATAACCTTTAAGAAGGTAAATTAGATAAAAATAGAGCAACTTTTCCTATGGTTTAATAGTTTCACTTGGTTTCCATATTAATTGTGGTTATATCTATCTAAGAAAAAAAGGATTTATAATTATGGAACATGTAATTTCGATATGAAGGAGAGGTCATTTATCAATTTAAACATAAATGAAAACTTTTGAGAGAATATTTCTCATAATAATCACACTTCTTCACCAAAAATTGTTTCATAATCAAGGTCAATTAACATATAAGCTCATAAGAGGAGTTGTTTTCAAAATCTTTACTCAAAATGGTATTCTATTAAGGAATCATATACCACTAAAAAGCATCATTAGGTAGTAAGATAATACCTAATCACATCAAATGTATGTACAAACATCGCATTACAATCAATAAATGTCAACAAGGAGGTATTTCAGTTTCAACCATGGTCAGTAAATTAGGAAGATAATAGGGGCCAAGTCATCATGACCCACACTATTTTGAGATCAAATATGAGCACATATAACAAGTTATGAGACATAAATAAGAGGTCATAATCATCATGCCCCAATAAAATGTTATGATGCTTATGTGAATATTTATAGAATCATATCTGCATATATTTATTCTTATTCACATAATAAATTCATCTCTAAACCATTATTATACTTTTTATTTGATCTTAAACAAGACATAGTTATATACATAATCATTGAGCGATATAATATTTTAAAATAATTTAAATATCTAAATATGCATTTAATAATGAGTAATTTAACAATAAAAAATTCTCAAATAATATTAAAATTTACACAATAAAACTGCCCTTTTACCATTTTTCCATTTTAAATCTAGTCAATTGCATATACATGGTACATGCTAAATTTTTTATGAAATATATAATAACAATGCATTCAAATAAATTGTTACCAACCCATGGCCTCTATCATGGTTTCATGATTTAATACAAAAAAATCTAATTGCCATCACAATATCTAGATGTGACTCTAGAAAATGTATAACAACTGCAGAAAAATTTCATATTTTAATCCATCCAATCATTAATCAATGTGCATATACCATAATACTAACATGAATGGAACCAAAATAAACTTTCTATGGCCCCAAGTTCCTATTTTGATCCCTCTAAACATGGATCAATGTGAATGCACCATAATAATGATAAGAATGGAACCAACATGCAACCTCACAGGATCCAAGTTCTTCCTCAAACCCATTCAATAAATTATATAAATTAAGGGAACACAAAAATAAACCCACTAGGCCCCAAAATTATTTTTCATGAGTTCATTATAATGTGCATATTGATTTTAGAGATAAATGTAGAAATAGAGTAAGTATTGGGCTTCATATCCCCTTTCACTCCCTTCTTCTGCTAAGAGTACCAACAAATAGCCTCCATGGCTCCATGTCTTTCCCAACATTGTAATAGTACACCCAATGTCAATATCCACTCATTTTATTAGAGTAACAACCAATAACACATGTAGAATTGATAGTATAACTACCATGAAAATCTTGCATGGATCATACATAGCCCACTCAAATATCCATTGTTAGTCCATATTGAGTTACATAACATTATAATGTGACCATGCTCACCAATAATCATGATAAAACTCATAAAGTTATAGAATCACAAACACATAATCCAAAATAGCTCATTTTCATTATGTTCATGTCCATTCATAATTATATATCATTCCTTAATGATCAAAATGTATGAGAGAAATAGTGAAATTTCATTACAATGAACCAATGACAATTATGATTTTAATTTTTATCATAAATGTATTAAACTATTTATAATAATCTATTTTAATGATTATAACTAAAATGTTGATAAGTTAAGAATAATAGACCTATCTCTTGATGTCATCAATATTTTTTTATGTACATCATTAGGAGGGTTTTTATCATTATAATCCATCAAAATTCTATAGAAAATCAATTCATCACATGATATATCAATCCCTGTGCAACAAGAAGTCTTATTGATAGACAATTTTGTAGAGTAATATTGGTTTACACAACTTGTTAGTAACCACAACATAAAAAAGGCACAATAGGATGTATAACCATGATGTGACACTTTATTCATAAAATAAATCTTATACATAAAGTTCCATTTTGCAACATATGTGCTATGTATTAACTTGTCCATAAGGGACTATGCACACAATATAATTTTAGACTTATCATAGAACATGATAAATTAATAAAGATAGTTTACCAAGATCTCCCAGTTTTACAATCATTCTTTGATACCATAGTGTAACACACCCCAAAAATAAAATGTAGAACACCTCATAAATATAATGTAACACACCCCAATGATTATTTATTTTGAAACACATTCCTTTGTTATTAATGTGGTGTTTTAATTGTAATGATCCATTGTTTGTTACTGATTAGTCCCTTTATTGACCACATAGATCATAGGACAACATGATAAACCTTATTATCTCCTTAATTAAGTATTTATATCTTTTATTATAAGTTTAAAATAATCTATTATATCACATAAGTTTCTCATAACTATAATATAAATCCTTTCTTAACTCTGTTATCTCAAAATAGTTATCAACAAGGTAAATTATTTCTCGATTTACTTAATTTAACATGATAATAAACTAGGTGTAAAAGGATCAATACTCATATATAAATATATGGAGTATCAACTTAGACATCACTTCTAATAAGTGTTTCAAGATACCATTTATGAGACCATAATACATCTTATCTTAATTAAAAGTAACACCATTTTCTCTTCCTTAAATTGGTTCTAAAGTGGATTTAGATGTAATTCTTAGAACTTATGGTTTATTTAAAATAAAATAAAGGATATATATTATCTATTCTTTATAAATAATTTTTATCTAATGTTATAATGATTTATAATAATTCTAATAAAAATATATGCCAAATTTTATATATGCAGGCTATAATAGGTCATAAATGCAGACAATTTTTTTTAACACCAAAGCACCAACTTAGGAGTAAATTTTAAGTAATTATAGAATCCTGTATAAAATCCACTCTAGAGTCTTATCAAAATGTAGTCACATAGTCTTACAACTCAGGAGTATTCATGCATAGTCAACTCTAAAGTATGCATACATAGAGCTCCAGAGAAGATTATAGATCTATTTTGGAACAAATTTGTAAAGTTACATATACCTAGTATTTTATAAAACTATAATATTTCTAGAAGTAATAAATATGCTAATAGTACTTGACACTGCTATGAATATCTCAGACACAACTATCAATGACATCAAGAGGAAAATGAGGGTATTAAAAACTATCAGATCATATCTGATTTCAGGCAGTTAAAGTAAAAGATAGTAAATCTCCAATTCTAACATCCTCCCAATACTTTCTCCTAAAAGTGGAGATGGATGTTGTTTTTTTAATGACGTAAAAAAAAAGACCTATACACTTGATTTATTGGGATAGTGATTAAGATAGGAAGTTGTTTGAGGATATCATAAAATTCATATATAAATATTCACTATCCAAGAGAATTTAAATTTCTCCCTCATTGAATATTGTAATGATAATAAAGAAATAATATGTTCCAAATGACCCAATATCTCTTAGAATATAATAAGCTAGAAACATTCAATGTTCTACAAATATGAATTTAATTATCAATTTTTCTATTATAGGAAGAGGAAGTTAGGTACCAAATCTATAATCCAATAATAATATCTTAGTTATCAATTGTAATACTCATTCTAAATCTAATTCAATAGAGAACAAGACCACAACTTTCTAGCATAGCATAGGGGGTTTTGTTAAGATCTTGAGTTCAAGACCAATAATTCTTAAATAGTGTTATTATGTTATCAGTATTTTAGACTAGAGGAAGATGTTACAAAGAACAAGATTATGGATGATTAGCTCTTACAAAGAATAAATCTAAGTGTAATGTCACATATAAGGTCTAATTACCCATACATCTAGCCAACCAATGAAATCATCCTAAAATTTTAATGATGATGACATAATCAATCTATTATAGTCCAAGAACTCATGTGTGGAGTCAATAACACCCTATGAATCTCTTAACTAGTTCTAAGAGACAAGTTTTAACTTGTAGGAATAACCAATTTAGGCAATTGTATAGATACATCACCAATACCAAAAAAAATGCTTATAATTTATTTGTACTTTACTATGGAGGTTCAACTAGTATTGATTGTTTTAGAAGTACTATTATATCTCTAACTACAATAATACAAAATTAAAAATTATTTAATAACCAAACTGATTAAATAAAGATAGATTGTGTTCTTATGTATAAGGTATCAACACTCTAATGATTTTTCAAGACAACATGATAAAGTTTCAGCTAGAAAAGCTATAGTTATTATGGATACCCATAATAATTTATTTCATCTACCATAAAATAAAACAAGGTAATTGTACAATGTCTGAATGGGGTTTAGTAGTGAGATAAATATTCAAACTTATCAACACATGTATAGTTATTTACACAAGTCACCAAGTTAGAATAACATCTAGGGTATCAATAATAAGTTTATATCAACAAACAAATAATCATTCCAATTAAAAATCTACCCATATAAGTTTATACTAATTTCTATGGTTAGGAATCCTATAAAATCTATAGTCATAATAGCTAGGACATGCTCTTAGGTGGATGATGTGTTTAAATTCTACATCTTTATATATTGAAATCATTAAAGGAAAAAATACTCTTAATTAATGTATACTCAACCTACATATGAAATAAATTCATCATAAAAGCTGACCAATCCTTATCCCTATAAGCTAAATAGCTGATATGAAATTATCAAGTACAAAAGATAATTAATCTTCATAAACAAGAATAAAACCACCTTTACCATGGTTATAAATCCATATTTCATTCAAGGGGTATTTATGATATTTAGGCCCTTACAACTAATTAAATAAAAAACTTCTCAACAATAAAAGTACCATTAGGATGTAAGCATAAAGTAATAATAATCAAATAAAATAAACTCAACACTGATGCATTATATCATGCATCTCTTATTAATAAATACTATCTATGAGTTTATAAAATAAAAATGCATGCCAAATTCCTAGATGTGTATGCATTATATAACTAGTTTAATGTCTCCTCAATTTAGGCCTTAGATAAAAATAATAATTTAGAAGAATATGGCATCATTATATCTTATATATGATCCAATGGGTAATAATGATTAGGTGCACAATATCTTAATTATAATACCACTCCTTATGATTGGTAGGTCACTACTTCCACATAATCATCTCAATAATATCATTGTGTATTGTCTAACTTCACTATGATGAATAATGAGATGAACAACCAATAAATATAATTATTTGACCCATAATTATTGTTCCAACTCTTCTTAATATATAAGTATTGACAGTATTCTAAAGACTATGAAATTCATGGAGTTAATACCAATATGAAGTATTTTATGACAAAATATATAATATTAAATTTTTTGACAACTCCTCATGGGTGATAATTATATATGTTATTTTAAGATAAATATAGTGGTTTTGCTAGGCAGGGGGTTTGAAATACCACCACCACCTTCGTAAGAATTTTGATTACCTTATTATTTCAAATCAAATAAGATTTAATATCTCCTTACTATCTTGTCACATAAATTTTAAAATTGAAGCCTTCTTTACTCCCTTGAAAAATACATAATAATTTTTGAACTACACACATCTTTATTACCAATGTGGATACAAATTCCATTATGTATTCTAATGAGGCACATAATAGAAATTAGTATCATAAGTTAAGGTAGCTAAGCATTTCATAAGAAGTATAAAAAAGGTGGCTTATAGAATCATTTCATACCATGGAGAAAATTATAACCCAAATAACACTTTAATTTGTTATCACATTTACAATAGAAAAGTGTCTATAGTTTTCACCCTTTCTTCCTAATCGTGTTTGGGTTATGCTAAAATTTGGGTAGTTTATTTTTAACTCAAAAATTTAAAAACCCAAATATAATTACAAGAAGCCATATTATGTATCATGATATAAGACCCATTTAACAGTATATATTTTTTTTTTTTTGTGTGTGTGTGTGTGTGTGTGTTTAATACGTAGGGACAAATAAAATTAAAACAAAAGATATATGTTGTGAACATGCATAAAAACATATTCATTATGGAAAATAAAATATTTAATAAAATTTAACACAACATATACTAATTGGAGAGAATAAATTGGAAGATATTTGGTAAGGATTATTTGAACAAGTGGAGAATTAAGGTTATTTAGATGACATCCATGTGGTATTGATAATTAAAATAAATGTTCCAATGTTTCATCAATAAAGCTCAAAATTTTCATAGGTTGGGTCATAGAATGACATAATTTCAATTTATTTTCTATCACTTAGATCTAAGTAGGAATCACCACGAAGGGGGGTAGGTGGATTGTTATAGACATATAAGTTTTAAAAACTACCATAGATGTGTTATGATTACCCATATTGAGAAAAAACCACCACCCAATAGTTATAAATGATAAGTGGTTGTGCCAAGGTTTGTGCAGTTTTTGGTCATCTATACCAAAAAATGTTGAAGGCCATCATAAATAATGACATTCATCACCATAAAAATGTTTGGCATAATTATCCATGTTATTTTTTACATAAGGAATAAATAAATGTATTCACAATATAAATATTGCATTAAAAAATAAGAAGTATATATATTTTAATAGTTTTTTTAATCAACATAATTCTTTTTAGAAGTTCAACCAATCACAAGGTCACAAGAATAAAACCAATTTTAAGGGTGTTCATTGATATCTAGATTAGATTAAATTAAATATGAGTATTATCACTATGATTAATAAAATGGCCCTCCATTATTTTTATAAGATCTAATTTCTAGTTCATAATCTACCATACATTTTCACCCATTAAAATGTATATTTTTAAAAAACTATTTAAAAATACTACAAATATAAATTTAACTTTATCCCCTAAGGTAATATTTAAATTAAGGTGATTTGAAAGGTATTATTTATACCCCTTAAAATTTCCCTTTAGAGTATGTTAAACCTATTTGTATTAAGGGTGGGTGGTTTTGATTCCACTCTTAAAACATCATTGTGGAATTTTAAAAACATTATTTAGTCTTATAAGGATTAATTCCATGTAATCATAATCTACTTGGCCTTAGCCATTAGAGGTGGTCATACATGTAAAAAGGTCTCAAATTGAATAATCAAGTAGTTAGATTCTCCTTTTTAATTATCTCATTATAACATTTTATCAATGAGTACTTGTTAGTGATACTTTGTTGTGTACTTTCTGTTAATTGATTATCAAATTAATTGCATGCAAGGGTCAACACATTTTAAGGGTATTTTAGGCAATTTATACATAAAAAAGATAATGGGAATAATACATGTTCAAATAATTATTGTGATAAAATTACCACAGAAGGGTCATAATATATAATTGACATAGAGAGTTAGAGCTTCTTCAAGTTTGAACTGCATGTGCCAAGGATAATGAAGAGTAAGGATCACTCAAATATTTATTGTAAGTCCATTGTAAAATAAGAGTGTAATTACATTATCAATAGTTATCCTAAACATCCTAGTGAAAAACTTTGGTTCCTTTAGAGTTGGCTCAAAATAAATCCCTTAATATTCTCTCATGTTTGGAAAGACTATTTTAAAAGGATCCTAACAATAGGAATAATATACATGAGTAAAAATCAACACCTTAGATTATGTTTGAAACTTACATGCTATAGAGAAAGGCTCATAAATATATAAACCAATTTTTTTGTTGGCCCATTCAATTAAATAGCCCTAAATATTAGAGGGAGTATATTTAAAATCAAAGGGGGTGCCTAAAAACCTAAATTATTCACCCAATTGAATCTATACCACATATAATGAAGAAGCCAACTAGGTAGGGGGAGATGGAGTTTCTATAATATTGGGTCTTCTTCCATTGTATATAATAACTAGAAGCTAAGAAAAAAATATCCACACATTTCATGGCATTGGAAATAGATGTCTCATCTTTTGCTAAAGTGAAAAAAAAGTCATCAACAAAGTGATTATTAATCACTTTATTTTGAGAGTGGGGAATATAGATTCCTTTAATCAAATCTATAGAAGAATAGCCAACTAAATGATAATTGATTGCCTCAACAGTTAATACATAAATAGAGGGGATAGAGGGAACCTTTGATGAATAGACTAGAAGAGGGAAAATGGCTTAGATTGGACACCATTGATGGCAATACAGGCACCCACATCATAGAATATAATTTTAATAGTGTTAAAAAACCTAGAATCAAAGCTACGACTCTAAAACATGGCCAAAATTAAAGTTCATTAAATTATGTCATAGGATTTATCAAAATCATTTTTTGATAAATAAAACTTCTTAAGAGACTTCATGGCTCATTCCATTCCCTTCCAAGATAATAATGATATTATCAAGGATATATTTTGTTATGGATAAACCTAATTTTTTAGGGGTGGATTATGATGGGTTGTAAATATTTAACCCTAAGGTTCAGGGATTTGTAAATGATAATTTAGGAAATGTTAAAAATATTAATGGCATCCCAATTAATGATGTGATTAGGATCCCTAACTTTGAGAATGAATTTATATTATCTTGAATGATATTGTTTCCAAGGGAATTAGTTTGGATAGATTCTAGGAGATTTTTCAATATCAATTTTCATGATGACATCTTTTCCTCTATGGGTATTATTATATCACATGCCACTCTTTGTGCTTCAATGATCTTTCAAATAAAAATTTGAGGGCATTGGATTAAAGCATGTTCATGTTATAGTTTTGAAGCTTGAGTAATGAAAACCCTATGGTAATGAGAAATAAAGGTTTTTAAAATATTATGAAGGTGACTAAGGTAGGATCCAACATCCTTGATAAGTTTGACATGATCATTTATTTGTCTATAATGAAGGAGAGAAAATAACTCTTAAAAGGATCTATCTCTAATTTTTTACCATTCCATGCACACTCAAATCTGAACTCCCCTAATTTTATAGTTCTATTCAAATTTGAATTTGTGACACAAAATAGTAGCTTTATTTTTTAGATCCTCATTTAAGGGAAAAAGTTTGAACTCATATGTAATTTTAATTAATTCCTAATGTGAAGCCTCATGGGCATTACAACAAAAAATTATAGATAAATTTAATTAATTTCTTGTCTGCCATAGATGCAAAGAAAGGAAGCTATCTAATTTATGGAATTTGCACACCATTATATCCATCCAAGATATAAAAAAAAATAAGGATAAATATTATAGTTTCTAAAAATATGCTTTTTGGTCTAAGTGTGATATAAATTAGAAATTTAAAGATAAAACTACATCTTAATAATCCTTCAAGGTGGTCTATTGGTATTATTGACCATTTTGACCACAAGTCAAAATGGGTCAACCCCATTTATTAAAAACTTATATAGGGGTCTAATGTAGTGTCATAGGGTTTTTTGTTGTTCATTAGATATAATTTTATGCCATTTGTGCCTTGATCATGGTTTAATTGAGTCTCATGTCAATTTGAGTCACTTAGGGGTCATTTTGGCATTTTGTATGAAAGTGAAATGGTTTTAAAGGTGTCTAAGTGTCCTAGTTTTCTTCCCAATGTCCAATATGCCATATTAATTGTTATGAATGTCAGTCCATCTAAAACTTGTAGGTCTTCTAATTGATCATCAAGAAAACAACTAAAAAAGAAAGAGTTTGGCACTTGTACAACTTATAGGAGAGTGCGACATGTAGGATAAGGTTTTTAAATGAATATTAAGCTTAATTAAACCCATTTAAATGATTTAAATACTTTTTAAGTGATAAATTTGAGATAAAACCATTCTACTCCTTCATCTCCTTTTTAGACATGCAAAACTAGTCAGTAGGTTTATGCTTAGTACGGCCAGTTGGAGAAGTTTCAAACCAAACACCTTTGGGAAGTGATATTATAATTATAGAGATTAATTTTCATAAAAATATTTCAAGTATTGGTCAAATTTACTTTATGAATCATCTCTAACAAGTTGAATATGTTTTTCTGCTCCCTATTTCCTATACCCTATAGGTTTTATTCTTGTTTGAACTATTCCATATAGATCAATTGGTGATTTTATCTCTAGATGATGTTTAATATCTATTTTAATTTTATATAATCTTGGTATCATGTTTGGAAAGAGTTTTAGAGATCAAATAACTCACTTTATAAGAAGGTGTTGATAGTGAACTTGCACTCCAATTTCACCATTTATAGAGTGTCTCTTTCTCTACAATGGATTCAATCCAATTTAACATGTTGTATTAATAATTTCAAGGGGTTAGGTCAATATAATTATTTAAAAGTTTTAACCTCCATTATTATCACCATAGAGGTTGCAGTTCAATGGTATGCATAGTCAACTCCCAGCTCCTCACTCTTAGCCATGATTTGTGAAGGCTCTAAGAACATCTACAGAAGTGTGATGAAGATTTAAAAGTTGTGGGATATCTTATATAAACATGGGATAGTTAGTATATCCTTTAAATGGTAAATAAAACAATATGGAAGTCATATGTAACACCTCCACATAGTCTACCATGAATGTCCACCTACAGGTGGTACCACATAGAGCTGAGGTGTCATATATGAGTGTTTAAGTATGTGGTGAAACCATTACTTGGAGTACTAGTATCTTTTATAGATCATGTAAGACCTATTTTAAGTGGTAGGCTGACAAAGGGAACTGAAAACCATGATAAAAGGGAATGACTATAGATTTAGGGATCAAATCCCTAAAACATCAAAACAAAGTACCTTGCTACTTTGTTGATATCTTATAACAACGTTTATAATAATTCTGATGTATCTTGATTAATTTTCCTCGTATCCTCTATATAGGAGAATATATATTAAAAATATGGAGGGAAGATAATTAATGGAGAATGGTTGTTGAAATTTCCAAAGATGCACTTTTATGCACTAAACTTAGTTAATGAGATCTACAATATTGAACATCAAAAGACCTTCATACCCAAAATTGTGAATAAGGCCTGTATCCATATAGTATGGAAAAATTGAGTTGATGATCATAGTTTTAATCAAAATTCATAAAATAATGTTTGGAGATAAGGTTTGAATTCTATGTTTTGGGTCCCATCCACACCAATAGGTGTCTTTCATATGAGATGTTGATATACAGTGGATTGTGAAGGCCTGCAAGTGCATAGTAAGAGATTGAAAATGAAAACCTATGAATATGGAGATACATATTAGATAAAAAAATTCTTCTTAAATACCTAAAATTATTCCCATGGATCTTATGACATAGGTATCAAAGATGAAGGTCACTTATAGGCCCTACATAACCAACTGTAGCTGACTGAGAGGTGACAATAAGGTAGAACAAAATGGTTGGAATCATATCAAGGTATGAAAATGAATTGGATTGGTATTTAAATGAATTGGTGTGGTTATTAAAACCTTAAAAATGTATTTAATAACTATACTCAAGGCTTAAAACATGCAAAAAAACTTATAGGTATGATGCCTTGGAGAAAAACACAGTCAGGGAATGCCCACAATATTGAGAGTTCAAGGTGTATGAAGGGGTTCATGGAAGGATAAAGTGATTAATGGAGATTATAAAAAATTATTCATGATCATTATAGTATCTATAGGCTATTTATAATGGAAATAAAGTAGAGAAAGGACGATGTGGTGCAACACATATTCCACATGGGAGAACCCTGCACATAGTCCCTTTCCTAGGGGTTTGTCTTGGATTGTGAAGGAGTTGGAAGGTCTAATGACCTGATAAAGGGCCTAAATATTGTAAAAAAATATATCTATGAATTGTAAAATATCCTCAAATAATCATTTTATCTAAGAAAATAGGGGAAGTACCCTTTATTTTGTCTCAAATAGAGGGTACTTCCCTAGAAGAGCAAACCCTACAGTCTTGGAAAGTAGTGATAAAAGGGTGGACCAAGAGATAAATGAAACCTTGTATAAGGTTTAAATATATGTGTTAGGTGTGGAAAAATATGTAAGTTTAATCACAAAATGATGAAACTTAATTGGATATTCTAAACCCTCAAATATGCAGATAGGTCTGTTAGGCAGGTTTTAGGCCTAAAGACCAAATGGGATACCAATGTCACTTAAAAATTTATGAGGGAAATAAAATAGAATATGAATTTTTTATGTAATAATAAAAAATATGTCCAAGATTTTGGAATGTAGATAAGTTTCCAATGAATCCATTTTTGAGCTTAAAGTCACATTAGGCCTGTGTAGAATGAGGAACCAAGTTCAATAAGCTAGTTTGAGATGCTTACATCTTCTCCGAGGTTATGAATGGAGATCCAAGGAGTTTGAGGAGTTTTAAAGGGGTCCTAAAAATTTATCTTGTGTAATTTTTTTTCAAATTCAATTTCCTATCTTTATGAATAAAGCTTAAGATTAAAATGAACCTAAAACCCTACAAAACCCAGAATAAGGACTTGATGGAGTAAATGAAGGAAAAGAGCTATCTAGATGAGATGGAATAGGCATGAAAGTGACTGAATCTTGTAGGGGACTCTCCAAAGACCCTTTCAATTTACTTAAGTCATTCACCATCTATATAGATAGGGTATATAGTTTCTTTATTTGACTATTTTGTGCATTATGTGGGTTCTAAGGACTTTCAAGAGGATAAATCAACTTTAGGAGAGATATTGAGAATTATTATAGCTCACTATGACCATTTAATGCTTCATCAAATCTCCTAAGTGTTATTACAAGTGACTTCTTCTCAGCCAATCAAAACTAGCAAAGTGAGCAAAATGATGAGAAGTGTGAAAACTTAAAGTGGGATCCTATTTAAGGTGTACCTAAGAAATATAAGGCCATGGATGGTATTTCCAAGTGTCATACACTCCCTTTCATGGAAAACTAAATCCAATTTAGAGTCCAAGTGTAAGGGGTGACTAAAAGATTAGTTTCTTTGATCGTAGAAAGTGATGGCTCAATTTCAGAGGAATCCAAATGATTAGGAATGTAACCAATACATGGAAGAGCATATATATAACATGAGACCTATCCCTATCTAGTTTTGGGATGTTACAAAAGAGGTAAATGATGAAGATAATTTTCTTGTGCAAAATGAGAACTCATATGCCACATTTCTTGAGTTACATAACTTGGAGGGCCACTTGTGTTATTAGACCTTGCATGGTCTATCTCCTAATCTATTCTACTACACATATAACTCCTCTCAGCATGACAAGTTTTCTTATGACCTTTGGATTTCTCTTTTCCCACTTATCTCTCAAGTTTTATAAGTAGCTACTACTTTAGCCTTTGTAATCTAATTCCACTCCATGTATGGTGAAGACCTAATATAATGATGTCATATTTTACCTTTAAACATCAATTAAAATCTTATTTTGAGTTCTTGAATAATTTTCTAAGTGTACAAGTGATTTATGGTGATGCAAAGTGATAATTATCTATCTTTTCTTCCCTTATCCTTTCATATTTCTACAAGAGTTCATGTTCTAATAGGTCATATGAAGTGTTGTAAAGTGCATGAGCCTGTATTTTAAGTATACAATGATCCTTAGTGTTTGAAACTAGCCTATGGTTCACTTTCCTTGGATATCTCTCATGCATCTCACCTCCATATTGAAATACTCATGTTATAATTTATAGGGCTTGGAAGTTAGTTTGTGTGCCTTATTTATTAGTGCGGGAAAGTATGATGGTCATATGGAATACATATTGGTGTATCAATCGTTTATATTAGGTTCAATTCATGTAACTTTTAACTATTTTCCCCATACGAAACTAGT
Organism: Torreya grandis; assembly: GCA_037957365.1. NCBI lineage: Eukaryota > Viridiplantae > Streptophyta > Pinopsida > Cupressales > Taxaceae > Torreya > Torreya grandis. The sequence continues at coordinate 374,429 of JARHVA010002988.1, forward strand.
TAGGTAGGTATGAGTCTTTCAAGATACATTCAGGGAGTTAACCCTTAAATCTAGAGGCTCACTTCCATTATAAGTAAACCCACATACCTAGAAGTGTTCCCATGTTGCCCAAATATAGAAGAGGCTTAAACACCATCTTATAGGGTATAAGTTTTGGTGATAATAGGTATATAATCTAAAATTAAAACCACATGGTGGTTAGAATAAATGGCAAAGTTTTATTCTACAATCATGGTTTTATAAATACTTTTTGTGACCCAATCACATGCTTTCCATAGATTGGACCATACAAACCATGGTGAAGTGGTAGGAAGGTGACAATGATGGTTAGGGTTGAAAATTCCAATTTTATTACACATGTAAAACCATGCATCTCTTTCATAAATGAACTAATGAATTGGGAGTAACCCATACTTATTCATTAAATTTAATTATGTTAAAATCATTAAAAGTGATCTAGTTGGCATCATAAAGAGAGTCAGCTAACCAACACAAAAATGTTGCCCTTTCCACAACATCCTTAGATGCATAAATATTGGAAATGTTGAGGGAGTGGGAATTAAATTCAAATAGGGTCCATAGTCTATTAAATGTAGATAGATAGACAGACAGGGACCGACGTCGGTCACTTGTGCATCCAGAAGTCTATTTTTATGGCAGAATAGAATGTTTGCATGAAAAGATTAACTGTTAGTATTGAGTCCACATTTCTATTTTTGGTAGGATAGATTTGAACCTTTGATTAAGAGGTATATCTAATGGTGGAGAATGCATAGCTCATGAATCCTAATATTATATAATAGGGTTAGATCTTCATAGCTTGTAGACAATACATGTAAATGTGAATCAATCCAAGTGTTGGAGTTGGTTGTAATTGAGAGAGAAAACTATTGAGGGAAAGAGATCTATACATTTGAAAGGTGTGAGAAGAAAGTGTGATTTCTTAATTTGTATTTCCTTCTGGAAGAGTTTAATACAAGTTTTTGGGTTTTTTCTTGTATCTCTTATTCTTTGCTATTTTTCATTTCTAGTTACATATTACTTCTGGTTTAATTCTGTGTTTAGTTGCATACACAAAAGTAATCAATTGTCTTGTAAGATCCTAACAAGTGGTATCAGAGCTTGGGTTCACTAACAGGTGGTTCAGATCATGTTAGTGTTTGTTGATTATAGGTCACTCATAGGGGTTTCTGTTTGAGTGGGAGTATAGCAATGGTAGAAGAAAGTAAACTAAGAATGGAGAAGTTTAACAACAAGAATTATCAATTATGGAGGATGCAGATAGAAGATTATCTGTATCAGAAAGATCTGTACTTACCATTAGGTGGGGTTTCAAGTAAGCCCACATGTATGCAAGATGAAGAATGGAGTGTTCTTGATAGAAAGGCTCTGGGATCTATAAGGTTGAGCTTGGCATCTTCTATGATTTCCAATTTATCATAGGCAAAGACAATGGTAGAGTTAATGGATACTTTAGCAAATTTATATGAAAAACTCTCAGCTTCAAATAAGGTATATCTTATGAAGTAATTATTTAATTTTCAATGTAGGAAGGTAGATCTGTATCTACTCATCTAAATGATTTCCATGCAATAGTAAATCAATTAAATTCAGTCAAAACAGTTTTTGATGATGAAATTAAGGCCCTCTTAATCTTATGCTCTTTACCTAAAAGTTGGCATAGTTTGGTAATGGCAGTTAGTAATACTGCATCTGCTTCAAATATCTTGAAAGTTGATGATGTTGTTAGTGTAATCTTGAATGAAGAAATTTGCAGGAAAAGCATAGAGGAAACATCAGGTAATGCTTTAAGTGTTGAAAGTAGGGGAAGGCAAAAAGAGAAGGGCAAGCAAGGGAGATCAAAGTCTAAGTCAAAGATGAGAGGTAGATCCAAATCCAGAAATGGAAGAAAAATAACTTGCTGGAATTGTGGAAAGATAGGGCATGCAAACAAAGATTGTTGGTTGAAAGATAAAGAAGAAAATTAGCATGAAGGTAATAAGAAAGCAAATGTTGCAGGTATTGTTGCACAAGATGCTCTTATATTTTCTTTGGATAATAAAATAGAATCTTGGGTTTTAGAAACTATATCAAGACTACTACAAACATAATACTGTGATCCTCCAATAGAATCTACCTAAGCTAGTCCCCACACGTCTGTGTGAACAAGCTCTAACTTGTGCTTCTTTGTTGACCTAGTTTCGAGAAATCTCACTCTCTTCTGTTTCCCAAAAACACAATGCTCATAGAAATCTAGATCTATGCTTTTCAAATCTGAAAGCTTACCATTTGACTTAAGAACAATCATTCCCTTCTCACTCATGTGGCCAAGCCTACAGTGCCACAACTTTGCATCTACATCTGAAGTAGATAATACAAAAGGAGAATAATTTGTAATACACTTACATAGATAGAGAGTACCTACTCTCTTACCTCTGGATAATACAAGTGCACCCTTGGAAACTTTCCAAGATTTAGCTGTGAGAGTTACTGTGCAACCCTCATCCCCCAACTTTCCTATAAAAATCAAATTCCTCTTCAGGATGGGTACATGCATGACATCCTTCAACACCCATGTGTTGCCATTCTGCAATTTTAGCTGCACTGTTCCTTTGCCAACAACTTTACAAGGCTCATCATCCCCTAAATAGACTATGAACTGCATCAAGACTACTACAGTATTATGTTTCTTTCATTGATGATGCTATAAGAAAGGTATGGGTTTATTGCATAAAGAAGAAATCTGATGTTTTTGACACTTTTAAGAATTGGAAAGCTTTGGTTGAGAATGAAATAGGCTTGAGATTGAAGTGCCTTAGATCTGACAATGGTGGGAGTACTGCAGCAATAAATTCAACAGTTACTATTCTATGAGTGGAATATGCAAGGAAAGGATAGTTCTAAGGACACCTCAACAAAATGGAGTTGCTAAAAGGATGAATAGAACAATAATGGAGCGTGCACAGAGTATGAGGTTGCATGCTAGTTCGCCCTTACAGTTTTGGGTAGAAGCTGTAGACACTATGGTTTACTTGATTAATAGAGGACCTCTACTTCTCTGGATGGCAGAATTCTAGAAGAGGCTTGGACAGGTAAAAAGGTAGATCTTTCATTTCTCAGATTTTTTGGTTCTGAAGCTTTTGTGCACATTGATAAAGAAAATAGAAAGAAGTTGGATGCTAAATCTATGCGGTGCACTTTTATTGGTTATGGCTTTGGAGATTTCAGATTCTGGTTGTGGAATTTAGGAACTAACAAAATTATTAGAAGCCATGATTTTGTTTTTAATGAGAAGGTAATGTACAGTGATTAGCTCAAGAAGCTGAATAATACTGAGCAGGGCAATGTTGATTTGGATGAAGTGATGATCCAAAATGAGCTTGTGGATAAAAATAATCACACATAAGAAAACATAGACACCAACATCAGTCAGGTAGGAATCGACGTCGATCATATAGGAACTAATATCAGTCAGATAGTAATTGACGTCGATCATGTAAGAACCAATGTCGGTCATGTGGAACTGACGTCAATCAAGTACAAATAGAGAGATGACTGAGATCGGTCACTGATAGAGAATTTGGGCAGACAACAAGCTATGAATGAGTCTCAAATGCCCATGAGGAGGTTAGAAAAGGTAAGTAAACCTCTAATTCATTATTCCCCTTCATTATACTACTTATTGCTCATTGATGGTGGAGAACCAAAAAGTTTTGATGAGGCAATACAAGTAGAATCTAGGAAATAGTGGGAGCATGGCATGAATGAGGAAATTGATTCCTTGAAAGAGAACCAAATGTGGGATTTGGTTGAGTTGCCATCTAGAAAGAAAACACTGAAAAACAAATGGATTTATAGATTAAAGGAATGAGAGAATGGACAAATGAGACATAAGGCCAGGTTGGTAGTAAAGGGATTTGCATAGAAACCAGGTATTGATTTTGGTGAATTTTTTTCTCCTGTAGTAAAGATGACTTCTATTCAGACTGTATTGTCTTTAGTTGCTATTGAGGATTTGCATCTTGAGCAGCTTGATGTTAAGACAACATTTCTTCATGGAGATTTGGATGAAGAGATATATATGGATCAGCTGGAACATTTTGAGGTCAAAGGTAAGGAGAAACTTGTGTGCAAGTTGAAGAAAAGCTTGTATGGTCTCAAGCAAGCTCCAAGACAATGGTATTTGAGGTTTGATAGGTTTATGACTAAGCATGGCTTTAGCAGATGTCAATCTAACCATTGTGTTTATTTTAAGAGATTGGATAATGGTAGTTATATTATCCTATTGCTATATGTAGATGATATGCTTGTTGTAGTTTCACACATGCAAGATATTACTGAGCTTAAGGTAAAATTATCTCACACATTTTCCATGAAGGATTTGGGAGTAGTAAAGAAAATCCTTGGCATGAGTATTAAGAGAGACAGGAAAAATCACAGTTTGATTTTGTCTCAAGAGGATAATGTGAACAAGGTGTTAGAAAGGTTCAATATGCATGATGTAAAATTGGTAAGCACACCTATGGCTAGACACTTCAAGTTGAGCAAAGAATAGTGTCTTAAATCACATGATGAGGTTGAGTACATGAGCAAAGTTCCATATGCTTCAACAGTTGGGAGCTTGATGTATGCAATTGTATGTACTAGACCTAATATTGCCCAACCAGTGGGAGTTGTCAGTAAGTTTATGGCTAATCCAGGGAAGGAACACTGGAAAGTAGTTCAGTGGATTCTCAGATATTTGAGAGGGACTAGTAGTAGGCATTTATGCTAAGGAGGGTCAAACACTTATCTACATGGGTATGTAGATTCGGATATGGCAGGTGACTTGGATGGTAGGAGAAGCACCATAGGATATGTGTTCACTATTGGTGGAATGGTGGTTAGCTAGATTTCAAAGTTGTAGAAGGTTGTTGCCTTGTCTACTACAGAGGCAGAATACATTGCAGTCACAGAGGCTAGCAAGGAAATGATTTAGATGGCTCAGTTCATGGAAGAGTTGGGAATGGAGCAAGAGAGTTGTAGATTGTACAGTGATAGTCAAAGTGTAATTCATTTGGCAAAGAATTTAGCCTTTCATTCAAGAACCAAATATATACAGCTTAGGTACCACTTCATTAGACAAGTATTGGAGGATGGTGAGTTGAAGCTGGAAAAGATCCATACAAATAAGAACCCTACTAATATGTTAACAAAGTTGGTAACAAAGGAGAAGTTGAATCTTCATTCAACTTTTTTTGGTCTTCAAGATTGAGCTTGAAGATGGAGAAGCTAGAAGATGTTGTTGTACAGGTATAGGTGCAACTATTATTGAGTTCTGGAGCTAAAAGCTTCACTAGATGAGCAAATGCAAAGTTACTAGAGTTACACAGTTGCTGACATCAGTCAGGTGTCAACCAAATGCTGTCGATGTCAGTTATGGATCGACTGACATCGGTCATGTGTAGACAGACAGGGACCGACGTCGGTCACCTATGCATCTAGAAGTCTATTTTCATGGTAGAACAAAATGTTTGCATGAAAAGATTAACTGTTAATATTGAGTCTGCATTTCTAATTTTGGCAGGACATATTTAAACCTTTGATTAAGAGGTATATCTAACGGTGGAGAATGCATAGCTCATGAATCCTAATATTATATAATAGGGTTATATCTTCATAGCTTGTAGACAATACATGTAAATTTGAATCAATCCAAGTGTTGGAGTTGGTTGTAATTGAGAGAGAAAACTCTTGAGGGAAAGAGATCTGTACATCTGAGAGGTGTGAGAAGAAAGCGTGATTTTTTCATTTGTATTTCCTTCTAGAAGAGTTTAATACAAGTTTTTGGGTTGTTTCTTGTATCTCTTATTCTTTGTTATTTCTGATTTCTAGTTACATATTACTTCTGGTTTAATTCTATGTTTAGTTGCTTACACATAAGTAATCAATTGTCTTGTAAGATCCTAACATTGATGTAGCGCACACCCTATGAAATCTTCTTAGCACCAATTTAGATATCAATAGTTTCCTTTAGATATTTGGAAATATATAATTCAACACAAATGTTTTTCTACAGATGGGCCACATATAAATTTTCTAGTTCTAACCCTAAAAACTTCTCTAAGGATCTTACCAATTGATGCAAAAAACTTGACAATGGAAAAGGGAGAACATAAAACTCAATATTGATAGGGTTTTTGAGAATAACATGCTAAAATATTATAAAGTCTTAGGTATAATGGAAAAAAACAACCAATGTGTTATGAATAAACCAAGGCCCATGAGAAACAATGGCATGACAATACTTAACATTGTTAAACTAAAGAAAAAAACTTATTTATATTTTGAATTCCCTAAATGTTAACACTATAAGGATCCATCCAAGTATTATGAACCCATGATTTCAAAGTGATTTTAGTGGAGACTCGACCAAAAAAATCTAAAAAAGTACATTTCTCAAAGTAATCACATGATTTATCAAATTTAAATAGTCTAAAATAACATCATTAATAATTAATGGGGTAGAATCAATACCTAGTGGAAGACTTTTGAAACAAATTTATGAGCTCACTTAGGTACCATTATTCTTCACTACTCTATTGAATAAACTTGCATAAAATTATATAGGAATTGAGTAGGAGGACATTTAAAATAATGTTACAACACCAAATAGAAGTGATGTGTTGGGTGTAACACAATAAATTCTTGATAATATCAAAGAAAACACCAAGTTCTTGGAAGAGGATTAATGGTAGTGTGACACTAAATAAAACTATCAAAGCCTAGGAAAACAAAAAATATCCTCTTTCTCCCTCCATTCAAAAAATTTTCCATCTTTTAAGTTTATATAAATCTATTTTATATTCATGAAGATGGATCATGGGATATGATTCAAAACATCTATTAAAAAAAATAACATTTTTTTTTCTAAAAACCTCATTACACATATCATAGACTATAAAAACATAAAATCTTTGAACTTTATATTTTTTCTATAGTTTTAAAATTGTTATTTTTATTATAGGTAAATAAGGGTTTTTGAAAGTTCCCAAACTCTTATACAATCTCAAGAAGCAAGATAAGACATCAAACCAAAGAAGCTAGGAAAAATAGAAAATAGGGAAGAAAACAAGCTCAACCAAAAAAATGTTGTTGTTAAAGAACAAACTTTCAAACTACAAAAAACTAAAATGAAAGATTAAAAAAAGTTTAAAACACTAGGGGAACTAAAATAATTCATATTATTGGTAGCTTCCTCCCATTATTAATGTATAAACTTAATGTGAACATCTACCATTTCCAGGTTTGAGTCCTTATTTTCCTTAACCTTTCTAACAAGACAAATCTAACTGAATTAGTAGGAAAAATGGGTTTAAAGTAGGTGACATAGTTATAAAAGTGTTTTTTTCTTACTTAGGGGCTATTTGAGAAGGGAGATTACTTAGGGAGTTGGATAAGGGCATGAAAGGTGCTAACAAAAGCAATATAAATATAAAATAAACAAGTATAAGTTGACATTTATACATGGACATATAGTTTCTTATACTTTAAGTTATATTTTATATTTATACTTTTAGGATGTTTGAGAGTGATTTCAAACCTTTAAGAGATACAATTCAAATTCTAGGTTTTGAAGGGTCTTATTGGATTTTAAATTTAACTATATTTTAGGGTTTTAGGATTTCAGAAGCCATATTTTAGGATTTTAAGATTTAAAGGAGGTATCATAGGAGGTGAGTTTATAGAAAATCTAAATAAGTTAGAGTAATGGTAGAAACGATACAAATCTCCAACAATCTTATAAAGCATCAATGGTCTGCCTGCCCCTTTCCCAGTGCACCCTTTAAGGCATACACTTTGAGAGATTAAAACTTGATAGGTTCCTAAAAGATAACAAGCATTAGTAAGCGATAAATTTTATAAAAAAATTATGTGTATACATATGCCCCACTCCAAGGTCATCTTGTGTCATGTGAGTGTAACATGGGATGGTGCTTTGAGAAAGAACATAACAACAAACTAGCTGAGCTAACTGAAAAAATGAAATAATAAAATTAATGCTAAAATGAAATGAAAGTGGCTAAAAGTACCATTTAATACCTTAACTTACCATTATGCTTAATGAGTGTAATAAAATATACTAGTCTTGATCATGGAGGGTGCAATATCTACATTTGAGAAACCCTAGGGATATAAGACTAACAATATAAGTAATGTGTGTATGTAAGATGGACAAAGTAGCAATGAATAAATATAGAAACTGATTAACTTATTTATAAAAAATTTCAAGTTAGGATTGTCAAGGCTACGTTAGAATCACAAGATCAAGCATGTAAATTACAAAATGATGACAAATGAATGTAGAACACACTAAATAAAGTTGGTAAGTATGTAAAACATTAAAATTAAATGAAATATCAATGCAAGAAAACTCTAACAAATATGTGTAAGTAAGTGAAATTAACCTCATGTAAGATAATCATATCAAATCAAGCATAAAGAAAACATAGATGACTAAAAATGAAAAATATAAATCCAAATGTAAGACAAGCATGCCAAATTAAGATGAGGAAAGCATAAATAAAAAATGTAATGTAAGTCAATTGTGAAAAGTTATATATAAAGAAAAATATGTAAGCATGTCAAATTTCCTACATAAGATAAGTGAAGTCCACAAAGATCAAACAAGAACATGATTGATAAATGAACACTCAAAAGCTCTAAAAGATGAAAACTCAAACTTGGTGCTTGTTCTAAGATACAATGTAAGAAATCACATCCACCTAATGACATGAATAAGTATGAAAACAATATGGTGTGGTGAGAAAAAGTGAAGTGATGTTTGTGAGGAAAACCTAGTCCTATCTGAGGTATTACAACTCAAGTCAAAAAATTTAAACCAAGAGGCATTACTAGGTATATACGATCAAAGATGTGATCATATAAAATTAATATCCAACAAGGGGATAACAAGAATAATGTGATGTAAATAAGGAATGTGAGGTACCACATGGGTAATGTGAACATCCTTTATAGGAATGAGACACATTAAACAAGTGGAAAAGGGTAAGAACTATTGACATCAAGGATTTAGGACACTCTGACTAATGAACACAAAGTTTGGTCTAACAATTTAAGTACATAGATAATCCCATGAAGTTTATATGCATGAAAATTAAAATGGACCTACCTTCCCATAATGTGTTACCCATTTCTTAGGACCCTTTATAGTGTCAGTCTTCTACAAAGATTGGGTATTTGTGTGAGAAATTAGGTGGTACTGGATAGCATATGATATAATGAGACCTAATATCTTAGTTTATTGGCCTACCACACCATAATAGACTTATACTCTATCATGAGGCCAATTGTGGAGTTTGAACTTTGACTAAAACTAGAAATGTGTAAAATATAGATCACATCTTTTAGTGTGATCTGACTTTGAAGCTTATTTTTGCATTTTTAATCAATGACTTTTGTTTCTTTTATGATTTGGATTTTATTTTTTTTGGATTTTTATATTCCTTCTCCATATGAATTCAAATAACCAATCATGAGTGAAATAGGTGATGAACATGAGAGAACTTACATGTCACATCCAATTTCCTCTACAAACGTTTTAATCATTAAATGATGGAGTATGAGACTAATGATCAGTAGCGATGTTGTTTATTTCTAATATGGATTTACATACATTGTTTTATTGACATATATATTACTTTTTTCATGATTGGTATCTAGATAGATAGCTATTGTATATGTTTTATTATGCTTATGATCATGATTCTATAGATTATTTGTATTCAATAGTTTATTATGGATAGATGCTAATGACTATTTTGAGTTTGGAATAACTACTAGTTTGTTTGATGAGGTGGATATAGGAATTTTCTATCATCATAGGCAATTGAGAGGGAGAGTATCATCAAAGAGGGGGGTGCATATACTGATAATGTGGTAGAGATAGTTTTGACAAACCTAGGCACACACCACATTTAGTTATTGAGTGAAATAAATATTATTACATCATTTCTTTGGATACAACTGAGACTTATTAATTTGACTTCACTACAAGTCATGACTTGCATATGTGTGTTAAACCTTTGCTCTACTATATTGTTTCTCACTACATTATATCTAGTATAAATATGGGTTTATTGATATGGTTGATTTGTTAATGTATTTAATTGACTGGTGACATTATGCTTTTATGACATAACTTGGATTATGATAGGTTTTTTCATTTATCCTACTCAAATATGCCTTTATAGTTTGACTATAAAATGGGTACTAAAAGGTCAAGTGTTACTTGTTTTGTTTACATTTTTTAACATCTAGATTTGTACATAGATGGTTATGTGGGTGAAAATGCAAAAAGACAAAAATGGTAAAATACCCCAAAATAAATGTGTTTAAATAGACTTAAAAATATTGATATTTAGTTGATTGTTATAATCAATGGATATAAGGTAATCAAATTTCATTATTTAAGAATTTTTTGATTTGGTATTAAACTTTAGCATAGTCATACACTTCAAGCTTTAAACACTGTGAACTTGAAAAAGAAATAAAAATGTTTGGAAGTTTTGAGATTTATTATCATTATGTCTATTTTTCAAATGACAAAAGGTAACATGGGAATTGAATTAGGGATTTGTTTTTGGCTTATCATTATGATTTTGAGGTTTGACCTTTCCAAGGGAATGATGGAATGGTATCTACCTCCATACCTAATTATGGATATCTAACCATGAATTCAACTGAAGAAAGGAAGGAAGTGGTGAATTGATTAGGATACTTGCATGATGGGAAGATCAAAAAATAACAAGAGATTGTGGAGATCATGAAAAACATGCATGGAATGTGGAAGATGAATAAACAAGAGAATAAGGAAAATGATGGGGATCATGATGGATGATAGAGTAAAGAAGAGGTTATATGAGTAAGGAGAAAGGGGATATACCCTATTTTACAATTTAATGTTGGGCATTCTTAACCATGAAATTAACATTTAGATTTATGTATAGAAAATAAATGGGTTTGTTATAGTCTTAGATTTATTATGAAAACAAAATCATAAATTTTTGGTGTGGTTGATTGCATAAATTAGTAGGTCCCATTACAATAAATTAGAGAAAATCACTATTATAGACATGGAGGCACAATTTTATTCCATCCACAGATCTTTAAAATTGATTACAAACCCTTATCCTTTAATAAATTTGTAAACTATTTGACATATAACCTACACAGGGTCATTTGAATTCTTTTAAGGGTTTATCAGAAAGTTTAGTGTGACTTTAGCTTAAAATAATTAGGGTTTGGATTACATTTTACATACTCTTAAGTGTTTCATAAACCTATAAACTATAGGGGGTGATTAAATATGTCTATACATTGACCCATTCACACCTATAAAAGCCTGAATGACATCTTTGATGGGTTTATAAAACATGATAAACCATTCATAATGGATATTTTTTGTTCACTATTGTCTTTTAAACCTATAGCTACACATTTTATGATTCATTATGGAAAGCCATTATGTAGACATGAGGATAAAAAAATTAATATATATATATATATATATATATATATATATATATATATATATATATATATATATATATATATATATGGAATAGATATTGTCATACTATGAGAAAAATGTGGGTTGAATTAAGGATTGACTTGATTAAAAATAATTATCTATGTAATTTTATTAAGATGTACATGAAATTTCTTCTCCTATAGGTGAGTTAGTGTTTGTAGGTATTGATGATATAATGTGAGGTTTACATTTATAGTTGCAATTAATTATTTTGACTTGTTTACAATATGTCAATCCTCATTAGAAGGATGTAGTAATTAGAACATTTAAATTCATTCTCAAATATTATATATTTATATATCATTATATGTTCATGAGTAATAATGTTGTATTATTGGATACTATATTTTTTATAATGATGCTCATATATATAGCCCAAGCTTAATCTAGTCTTTTGGATAATTGTATGAGCTATAATTTTCATTATCTGATGTATAAATATTTTTACATGTATGAGTATATAGTAGACTTTGTTATAGAATAAAAATATTATGCTAAGGGAAAATATAATATACATATATAATGTTATGAATAGTGATACTTATACTATTATGTAATAAAATAAACAGATTGTTTATATGAATTCATTAAAGGAATTTGTAAAGTTATAGGTGATGACTTCGGTTTCTGACCATAATATTTAATAACTAAATATTAGTATCTATGTTAAGTTCAAATTATAAGAGGATGATGTATTTTGATCTATTTGATTTATAATGAACATATATATATCTAGTGTACCCATTTTTTGAGTTGTAAAGACTTAATGACTCTATTATATGGAAATTTATAAGGCAAACCTTGTATGTATAAATAACTAGAATATCACCTAAACATAATATATCCTTATTATATCTTAGTGCATGATGATATAACCAAATTAAATATTGAAAAAGGGTATCTTATAGTGTTATTTTACAATGAAATTTACTTGAGATTCTTGGAATATTTTGTTGATTGTGTATTGACATTGGTTATATACTTATATGCAAGAATGGTGTTTGAAAGATATGTTAGAAATAAAGACATATAACAACTTAATTCTTGTCCTAGTCTATTGAACATTCTGGTATGGAATATAAAATCTTGATAAATCTATGTTACCACCTTGGTGTTTAATGTTTGGAAATAATTAGGTTCATGATTGGTGTTGTTTACATCAATTAATGCTGCATGATATTTAGTGCATGTTGAGGTTGTTTTAATATGATTTTGAATATTTATATGTAGAATGTATTTGGATAACATGAGATATGTATATGAGTATTCCATTGGGTAACTAATATACCTATCCCATGATATCATGTGATAGTCATGATTTAGTAGCAGAGAGTTCTTTGTGAGTGAAAATGACCCATATTTTTAAATATGAATACCATAATGAAAACTTTGCCCAAAGTAATGTTATAGATGAGATATTATCATTTCAATGTAATTCTAGTTTACATGTGTCTGCTAATATTATTTATATAGAGGAATGGATTTCATGTTCTATTTGATTACTGCATGTAATAGTGATAGTACACATGCATTTTGATTGATTTCTTGATATCTGCACTATTCTTATCTAGCCCTCCATAAAGGGTAGGACCACTCCCAATGGGGAGGTGTATGTTTTTGAAAGTATATAATAATATGGGGGGTGAATTATTTTCAAAAAAATTACCATTCAATTCCATTTACCATTCCATGAAACATATATTCACATATGAGATCAATACATAAGCAAACAACTACACAAGCATACAAGAGAACACGAGATATGTGGGAAAAACTCTTGGGGGATAAAATCCATTGAAAAATTCACATGGAATAATATATTAAAATGAAAACATTCAACATTTATTGAATCACCCTCTTCACAAGGAGCTCCAACCCATACCTAGTTGATCACTCACCCATCTAGTCTTCTGTAAGCTCCAACTTGCAAGGAGGCTCTCACGTACTAGGAAATCAAGAACCAACTCAGATACATTGAATATATTATCATATTAAACACCTATTTCTAACTCTTCAACTGATTATGACCTCATTTTTTTGTAATCTTTCCCCTTCACTCTCACTCAAATAGCCTCTAGGGCTCACTCACTCATTATGCCTCTTCTATGATCATTAGGTCCAAAGACATGTGTATCCACATAAAAATTATTGATAAAATATGCATGAATCATCCTATTAAACTGATTATCATCCTTAATGACCTTCCTCTACTCCTTAAATGAGCTATTTTCTTTTCTTAATTCTACACACTCTTAACTAGTCCAAATAGGCTAATTAGGCCTTGCCTTTATACCACACACTTCATCTAACCCATATTGGTCAGCCAATATCCTTAACCCAATTGTATCACACTTAAAATAGGTACATACATAATTTAAAAATAATAACCAAACATTTCATACATTAATTATAACATATAGAGGTTAAAACTCAATTAGGCATAATAGAGACCTAATGAAATTAGCCCTTCTTCAAGGCACACATTACCCTTGAAATACTTGGCCCATATTTATATTCCAAAAATAATTAAAAAAATTAAAATATTACTTTAATATACACATTATAATCTCACCTTGGGTCCCTACTACCTTGAAATCCATTTCACACCTTGAACCTATCAATTAGGTTTACTCACCTTTTAGGCCTTCACACATAGAAAATTATATCTCTTAGAACTAAAGCATACGATAAATTTTATAAATAAAAAAATAGAATTAATATACACTTAATGACCTAAAAAACATCAGCAAATTAATTTTACATCATCACATAGGCTCTACGATCCCAAAACCACCTCTGTAATAGGATCACTTAGTTCTGGTCAAACATAGTCAAAGTATAGTCAAGCATCTTGACTCTCCAAACTTTAAAAAGGACAATATATGACTTAAAATTCCTTATTATTAACCTTTGATACTTATGAAACATCTCCATATTCATTTTATTCTTCAAATCTGCCAAGAACATGTCCAAGTCACTCATGCAAAGTGGTCAATCAAACTACCTGTAACATTCAAGAAAATAGTCATGAAAAAGTTCTTGTTTAAAACATATAAGAGTGATTTAAAGAAATATAATGTAGAACCATAACTTATATGTGATATATATATCAATATAAAGTGGATATATCACATGTTTTAATGTTGCTCATTGGTCTTACAGATCAATCTCTCAAACCATTTTGACATAGTGCCAACACAGCTAGATAAGCCTTTTTGGCTTCCTAATATCAAAATATCAAACTATTTAATTATATTTAAAAAATAATTAATATATAAATTAAATTTAAAACACCATATAAAATTTAATTTTATGCATTGAATCCTATCATAGAGTCTCAAACTATTCATCTCACTTAGCATACCTGGAGTAGTCATCTTGGCTTCAAAACATATTTATGGTGAACATGACTCATAACCCCTGTGAAAAAAATTTATTGAACTAAAAATTAATTCATGATCTACTTAGACACATTAATATCAAATCCAATAACAAATATGTGAAGGTCTAATATCACATAATGAATATATAGATCATTCTATGGTACATAAACCTTCACTATCTTGACTTATATAGACTGATCAACTCGAGATAAATTTATTGATTTTTTATGAGAATCACCAAGACTTAACAACCAATTAAAAATGAGTAATAGGTCTTAAAAAAATCCTAAACCATTTGATCCATCCCTAGTAACTAGAACATCATCCCTAAATAGGTTCTCACTCAAGCCTAGTTTCTTTCACTATTTTCACTGTCTGTAGTCTTAGCGATAGGTTAGATTGATTGACAAAAATTATTGACATAGAGACTTTAACTAATAAAAATAAATCCATTTAAATCAATAAAAATTATTTAACTTTAACCTCCAATGATTTATATGTCTTGGCTCAGTTAACCTTGACTATAACACCACATTCTTTAGAAACAAGTAGTTTCATGTACCTTCTACTCATTGACCTGACACACAATTACCACTTTAAGGTGATTGAAGGATTATTGTACAACATATAATCATAAAAAAATATCAATAAATCCATTCTATACTAAAACTATTCACATATTTCTAATTACTCCACTATGAGGGTTTGTAAGCATAGAAACCTCATTACCTTCTTAATGTTTGTTCATAAAGATGAGGGCTTGGTTTATCTACAAAATTATTCTAGAATATTATTAATACCCTTACCAAACTACTCTATATGGCTCAAGTCCCATGAAAACTCTACATGTGCCAATGATCATCTCAACCTCCATTTTGGCTCTTGGAACCTTCATTCTACATGTATAAGAGACCTTCCAACGTGATATCTTGCTTTCTCTTTCTCCTTAGGACCTAAAACTTGGTCCACAAATTTGAATCACCTATTAAAAATTTATTCAATGATTACATGTGTTTTAACATCTTTAAAAATCACTTTAAAACTTCATTTGAAACTCACTATGTGTCTTGACATATTAGGCCTTCAATTGCAAGTCACCTTAGGTCTAGAGTATGACCTCCTCACCATTGTATATGCTCTCAAAACCTCATCCAAATCTCAAATTCACTTATGCCATGTTTCTCAAATTTCCATCCATGTTCACATAGGTCACATTCTTCTTGCCTCAAAAATCTACCAAGTTTGATCCTTCTTACACCAGAATAGACATTCCATGCTTAAAGCCTTCTTGTAACTTCATGATATCATCCTTCATCAATGACATCACCACTTTATCATTAATTTTAACATCAATGACAAAAAAATTCCAAAATATCCCACTTTTTCATTAATGGCAACCTTTTTTTTATCCTTTTCCCCCTTTGACATTAATGACAAAGTGGACTAGGCAAAAAAAAATATCCCCTTAACATCATGCATGTATTCAAATATACTTTAGGTGTTAAAGATACTCACCTATATTTCGCGCACATGGATGAACAATTTCTCCCCCTTTGATATACACATATTGAACATATTTTTCATGTACCAAACCTGATATCTCACTCACTCTTGCTTACTTTATCCTTATAATTTTTTATTTACAGAGCTCACAAACTCCCTTGTGTTTGTGCACTTCTCTTCATACTCATTTCATGATCTAAGATCATTATACTTTTCATGAAACACCTCATCTTCATGGTAAGATAGAATATGCAACTCTACGAATGCAAAATTAGAACTTATTGTGAATATCAGACCACAAAACATCGTGATGGATTTTAATATGTCAACATATCCTATCATGCCCTTATGAGGTCACCATGACATCAAAGGAACATTCAACCCAATGAAACAACTCCAATGGAGTACTATATCAACCTCCTTTATGCTAGTTTACTTGAAAACATGATGCTATAGGAAACACTCACCTTTATAGAATTTTGAAATCCTTCATGGCTTCTTCAATATGGAAAAAATACATCTTGTGACCATATGAGGTCATAAATAAATCACTTAAACCATTAGACATCATTGACATACCCTTAAGAGCACTCTATAACAACTTTTTCAAGTTCAACTAGAAACATGTCATGCTACAAAAAAATGATCATAATTAGAACATATTGAACACACTCAAAGCAAAAATATCATGTAAACTACACTCTTGAATCAATACTTTATCTTTTAACTCTATAGACAACAACTATCTATCACAATGACATTGGTCTTTAAGAACAATCTTCAACTCACAAACCTCTGTCTTGAACTTGTCATCTTGGACACTAACTTAGACTCAAACAATAAAAACTGAAATAAACATTTCATACCATCCACCTAATGATCACAAAGATCAATATTCCATAAAAAATCCATTAGCATCAAGATCATTCACATTGGGGTTTGTAGTCACAAGAAGCTTAAAAACCCTCATATTACTATTCTTAATGATTTGAGCTTGATCTTCATATGTAAGACCAATATTATATAAAAAAAAACATATAAATGAGTATAAATACCTTAGTAACATTTAAAAACACTTAGGGCCATTGCCTTGAGTACCCAAGGATACTAAACATCTCACTAAACACCTCTTGCCTACCAACTTCAAAAACCTTAAGCACAATTAACCTTCTTAGCCCATTTTGACACATTGAGACTCCTATTACAGATGGAACACTTCAAAAAATTCTTTAATATCCCTTTTATCATCTAAAACAATCCTCATATCTATTTGAGGGTCCACTAACCCCTTGAACACTCCATTAGGCTACTTATGCCTTATTAGCCTAAATAAGCCAAACATATTGTCTTTAAATATTGAATCCAAAGACACATTGATCAAATTAACCATGTTTAAATAATTACTCATGTGGATAATTAAATAACACAAGAAAATCATATCATTCTGGAGATACTTCCACACAATCCAAAAATACTCAAACCCATCTTTTCAATATGTTTACACAGGATTACTTATGCACTCAGAAACTAGTCTTCAAGACCTACACTTCTAACACTTTCATGAGTACATAAAAACATTATAAATGAATTTAAATGATAATTATATACATATATATCACACTCAAATTAATTATAATTATTCTCATAGGCCAAACATGCTTCAACCCAACACTTTATTGAGCTTACTCAGGACTTCCAGTACACTCAGAAACTTAGTCATGCAAATTGAAGCCAAAAGCACACTTTTGTAAAAAAATCATGGAAAAAAGATATATGTATGGAAAATTAATGAAATTAGGGTAATAATAAATATCAATATATTATTCAACTCAACCTTTAAAACCATTAAACCTTCTTTGCAAGATGCTTACTCAAATCTACCAAACTCTACCAGTTCCTAGTCAACCAATTTTGACTATCCACCTCAACATGGACACTTTCAAAGGTTATAAAATAATTTAAATGAAAAAAATGAATATTATGAACATCTACATGAATTTTTATACACAAATAATTCTCTTTTACTTATAAATCTCTATTATCTCTCATACCCTCATTAGGTCTTATGGAGACCTAATACAAATAGGATTGTCTCTCTCTCGCTTAAAAAAGTCTTGTTTGAACATATTAAACAAACATGATTACCTTTAAAACATGAAAAATAAACTCACATATGGTACTTATACCAACACACAACTTCTCTTTCTTGATGACCCACTCATCCTTCACTTGCAGACTTCTACCTACCTACTTCACTTGGTAGACCACCTTCAATGAGCTCTATCTTTCAACATGTATTCAAGGTCCTTTTGTCTATCAACTTAGGTTTGATCTTAGAATTAGATTAAAAATATTACTTATTTTAAAACCTTTATAACACCATCATGTAGACATATATGCAGACCTCAACCATGATCTTAACAAACTCATCCATTATTGCAAATAAAATGAACATTATCCTTATCACACTTTAAGCTATTTAGGATTACCAGTAAGCTATCGAGCCTCCTCCAAAGGTCCTAATTTGATAAAAATTATTATAATTATATAATAATATGGAGTGGGGGTGATTCAATTTCACAATAATAACCATTTATTTCCATTTACCATTTCATGAAACATACATTCACATAAAAGATTAATGCATAAGCAAACAACTACACAAGCATACAAGAAAACATAAGAGATATGTGGGAAAACCTCTTGGGGGATACAACCAACTAAAAAAATCACATGGAATACTATTATATAATGAAAATATTTAACATTTAGTGAATTACCCACTTCACAAGGAGTTCCAATTTCTACCTAGTTGAGCCCCCACCCAACTAGTCTTCTATAAGCTCCAACTTACAAAGAGTCTCCAACCCCCTATGAAATCAAGAAATAAATAAAATAAAATTTAATATCTTATCATATTTTACACATATTTTTTAATCTTAAACTGATGATGACCTCATTTGTTTTCACTCTTTCCCCTTCACTCTCACTCAAATAGCCTCTAGAGTTCATTCACTCAATATGCCTCTTCTAGGCTCATTAGGTCTAATGACTTGTGTATCCACCTGAAAAAACTTGATCAGATATGAATTAATGATCCTATTAAACCTATTATGGTAATTAATAACCTTCTTCTTCTCCTTTAATGAGTTATTTTCTTTAATTAATTCTACACACTCTCAACTAGTCTAAATAGGCCAATTAGGCCTTGACTTTATACCACACACTTCATCTAACCCGTATTGGATGGACAAGATACTTAACCCACTTGGATAAAACTTAAAATATGACCATAAATATTTTAAATGTGATAAAAAACACTCCATAGGTTGGTTATAACCTATAGAGGTTAAAACTCAAATAGGCCTAATAGAGACCTAATGGACTTAGCCCTTCTTCAAGGCACAGATTACCCTTGAACTCCTTGGATCATATTTACATTCCACAAATGATTAAAAAAATTCAAATATTAATTTAATATACAAATTATAATCTCACCTTGGGATATTACTACCTTTAACTCCATTTCACACCTTGAACCTATCAATTAAATCTACTCACCTTTAAGGCCTTCACACATATAAAAGTTTGTCTCTTAGAAATGAAGTATAAAATCACTTTATCAAATAAAAAATTCAAAAAATCTAATTAATATATCCTACATGACCTAAAAAACATCAAAAATTTCATTTGACATCATCACACAGGCTCTAAGATCCCAAAACCACCTTTACAACAGGCTCACTTAGTTCTGGTCAAACACAATCAAAGTATAGTCAAGTATATTGACTCTCAAAACTTGAAAAATGACAATATATGAATAAAAGTTACTTAATTATTAACCTTTTATAGTTATAAAATATCTCCATACTCATTTTATTCTTCAAAACTACCAAGAACACTTCCAACTCACTTCTGTAAAGTGGTCACTCAAACTGCTTGTAGCCTTCAAGAACATAGTCTTGACCAAGTTCTTGTTTAACACCTATAAGATTTATTTAAAGAAATATAATTCACCCCCATATATTTTATGTGATATATATCACTCTCAAGTGGATATATCACATGTTTTAATGTTACTCATTGGTATTACAGACCAATCTCTCAGACCATTCTCACATAGTGCCAATGCAGCTAGATAAACCTTTTTGGCTTCCTTATCTTAATATCTCAAACTATATACTTAGATTTAAAAAATAATTAATAGATAAATTAAATTTAAAAAACCATATAAAATTTAATTGTATGCATTGACTCTTGTCATAGAGTGTCAAACTCTTCATCTCACTTAGCATACATGGAGCAATCATCTTGGATTTAAAACACAACCATGGTGAACATGTCTCCTAAAACTTGTGATTTTTTTTTATTTAACTCCAAATTCATTCATGAGATAATTATAAACCTTTATATAAATTCCAATCACAAATATGTGGAGGTCTAATAGCACATAATGAATATATAGATCATTCTATGAGACATACACCTTCACTGTCTTGACTTATACAAACTAATTAACTTGAGAGCACTTTCTTGCTTGTGTATGAGAATATCCAAGACTTACCAACCAAGGTAAAATTATTCATAGGTATTAAAAAAAGACCCCAAACCATTTTATCCATCTCTAGTCACTATCACATCATCCCTAACTTGGTTCTCACTCAAGCCTAGTTTACTTCACTATTTTCACGGTCTACAATCTTAACGATAGGTCAACTTTATTGAACAAAATGATTAACACATAAGATGTAAATAATAAAACTAAAACAATTGACATCAATAACAATTATTAACTTCAACCTCTAATTATTTACATGTGTTGACTCAATCAACCCTGCATGTAGTACTAAATTATTTAAAAATAAGTAATTTCCTGTACCTTTTGTTCACTACAATGACACACCATTACCACTTGAAGGTGCCTGGAGAATTCCTATACAAAATAAAATCATTAAAATTTATAAAAATATCCATTCTAGGATAAAACTATTTACTTCTTTCCAATCGCTCCATTGTGAGGGTTTACAAGCACAAAAACCTCTTTACCTTCTTAACATTTGTTCATGAAGTTGAGGGCTTGGTTTCTATACAAAATGATTCTAAAATATTCTTATGACCCTTCCCAAACTACTCTTAATATATCAGGTCACCATGTAAACTCTACACATGCCAATGAGCATCTTAACCTCCTTCTCTAGCTTGAAACCTTCATTCTACATGCATATGAGACTTTTCAAAGTGATATATTACTTTCTCTTTCTCCTTAGGACTTGAAAACTTGGTACACACCTTTGAATCAACTAGTAAAACTTTATTCAATGCTTAAATGTGTTCTACCATCTTGACAACTCACTTTGACACTTCATTTGAACCTCACTAGGTGTCTTGACATATTAAGCCTTCAGTTGCAAATCACCTTAGGTCTAGAGTATGACCTTCTCAACATTGTATATGATCTCAAAAAATCATCCAAATCTCAAATGAACTTATTCCATGCTTCTTAAACTTCTTTCCATTTTCACACGTCACATGCTTCTTGCCTCAACAAGCTACCAATCTTATTCTTCTTGCACCAGAATAGACATTCCATGCTCAAAGCCTTCTTGTCACTTCATGATATCATCCTTCATCAATGACATCAGCAATTTGTCATTAATTTTGACATCAATGGAAACACTTTTTCCAAAATATGTGAGACCATTGGTTTGTGGTTGGAGGTAAAATAGTCAAGTAATGTTCTCCCTCTGTCAATTGATTTAACTTTTGAGATTATACTCATGTTATATTATAGATCATTGATCCATTTGAGTAACTCATTTTTATTGTTGTATTCATTGTATTGTATATTTGACCTGGTACTATATTGTATAGTATTCTTTGATGGATATTCAAAATAGAGCTAGATGTGTAATTTGTAAAATAATCTAAAATTATAAACAATAATGGTTGTAAACTTGTTCATGGCTGATTTATGGATTATATCAGTATTTTTTACACTTGATTTATTTTAATATAATTGATTAAAGATTTAGTTTATATTTTGATATATTATTTGAACACTAGATGGATCAAATTTAACCAGTGGGTTAATTTTATAGCATTTATTTCTTTAGATTCATCTAGTTGTCAAGTAATAATGTAATCAATTAATTGTAAATGATTTTATAAGTAATTTCATATGATCAAATAAAATTAGTTGACCCAGTGACTTTTAACATTGTGGTATCATAACTTAAGGTTTATCTCTCAGACATAGTGAGTCTATTAACATAATTATATTTTCATAATTTCAGTAAGGAGATGACATGAGGTAAATTAGTTAGTGAGGGACATTTTAATGTTAACCCTCCAACTAATCCTAATCAGCTAGCAGTTGAACAAACTATAAAAATTGATCAGATTCTCATTATCATGAATGAGAATAGAGATAGAGTGACAAATCTAGAGTGAAAATTCCATGGACTCAAAGAATAAGAGGAACAATAAGTTCTAGAAGAAGATACCAAATAAAAAGAAGTGCCTCAGTTGTAGGGGTACAATGAAGGTCATCAAGTGGCTAGAGATCAAGTAGATATAAAGATTGCACATGACATGAATAAATTTAATCCACCCAAGTTTGATGGAACAAGTTTAGGTGATGGATTTAAATCTTGGCTCACATAAATGGAAAAGTATTTTGAGATTTAGAACTATTCTAAAATGATTAAGGATATGTGGGGAGCTTGTCAACTCGTTGGTGAAGAAACAACTTGTTGTAATGACAAGAAGCTTGAGATGAACCTTGATTATACTCCTACCATATGGGAGAAGTGTGTGACTCTTTTTAGATCACAATGGTTACCTCATCTCTATTTTGACCAAAAATTGACAAATTTCTAGAACTTGAGGCAAGGGGATTTATTAGATTTTGAATACTAGGAATAGTTTACAAAGCTCTTAAAGTATGTTCCATAGTACCATACGTATGAGAATTTACAAATTAGGAAATACATTATGGGTTTGAAACACCAAATTGGGTGTGAAGTGGATGTGCATGGACCATCCACCATAGATCATGTTTTTGAGAAGGTAGTAAAATAAGAGTAGAAGCTGAAATCATTGGTAGAGGGTAGAGAAAAGTTTGAGAATTTTTTTGGTAGTTACTTACCCTTCAAGAAGAACTAGAAACATAATCGTAATTCCAAGAACTAGTTTTATAATGCCAAATTTAGTAATGCTTTTGGGAATAGAAAACTAGGAGGCAATTCTAGAGAAGGGTTCAAAGGTTCTAATCAGGCTAAGAGGAAAGGAACACTTGGTAGATGTTTTACTTGTGTAAGAGATCATTATGCCAAGTATTATCCTTAGTGGAAGATAGATGGAAAGAATAAGAATACATCCACTTCTTCATTATAATAGAGAACATTTTAGCAATATATTCACATAGTAGTGGATAATCAACAAGATAAATTATAAGCCTCTCCCATTGAAGTATCATGTACTTTGTTTTGACATCTAACTATTGTATTGATTGATATATGAGCTATGAAATGATTTATTTCTCCTAGAATGCTAAGTAAATTATCTAAGAAAGCTAGTCTTATGGAAAATGCATGGTTAGTGTAATATGGGAATGAGTAAAGGGTCAAGATGGATATATGTTTGGTAGAGGCTGAAATCAAATTGCTATAATTCACCATAGTTGTTGATATTTATGCACCACCACTAGGGTTATATAATGTGATCCTAGGAGTGAATTGGATCTCTAGGCATAAAGGCAAATTTGATTGTTTATTTAAAAAGGTCAAATGTTTGGATGATTTAGGAAACCAAACATAAATCCAAAGAAGTCAGAGGTAGTTAAATCTTATAAAAATTTCAACCATTTAGTTGAATAAGACTTAGCATAAGGAAGTCAAGCATTCTTAGTTAAAATGGATGAAATTGGTGAAACTAAGGAACCCACCATGGAAGACTACCCTTTCTTGTAAGAATTTTAGGACATTTTTATAGAAGAATTACAAGGTCTGCCTCTAAAAAGGGAATTTTATTTCACCATTGATATCATTCTAAGGTCATAACCATAGTCTACGACACCCTACAGGATGAAAAAACTAAGCTAGTTAAGTTAGAGGTACAACTCCAAGAGATTTTGTCCAAGGTTTGATTTGTACAAGTGTTTCACCATGGGGTACACCTATAGTCTTTGTCAAGAAGAAGAATAGAACCCTTCTCTTTTTCATTGACTATCACATGATTAACAAGGCAATGATAAATATCATGTATCTTTTACCTCACATTGATGATCTTTTTTATCAAATGCATGGAGTGATAGTCTTTTCAAAGATTGATCTTCATGCAAAATATTATCAACTAAGAATTTGAGAAGAAGATATTCTAAAAATAACATTCAAGACTCATTATGGGCATTACGAGTTCACAATACTTCCTTTTGGATTAACAAATACACCAAAGATATTCATGAATCTCATGAATAATGTGTTCAGATATTAGTTTGATCAGTTCATACTATTCATTTAGATGACATTATCATCTACTCTAAAAATGAATAAGAGCATGTCGAGCACTTGCAATTAGTTTTGAAAAAATTACAAACGCACAAACTTTATGGAAAGTTGTCCAAGTGTGCTTTATTTCAAAGAAGAATATATTTCTTGGGACATATCATCTACCAAAGGGAATTTTAGTGGATATAGCTAAGATTAGGGCCATTATGGATTGGTTAGTACACAAAAATGTGTATGAGGTTTGAAGTTTCATGGGATTATTAGGTACTACAGATATTTTATACTAAATTTATCCAAGATAATTAATCTAATCACCTCTCTTTAATGGAAAGAGTATCATTTTATGTGTTTAGATAAGTGTGAAAAATTCTACCAAGTTCTAAAATAGAGGCTTACTTATGCACCATTATTTTAGATTCTGGATCCAAATGGTTGTTTCTCTGTGATAATAGATGCTTCAAGAGATGGTTTAGGAGGAGATGCCATGTAGGATGGTTCAATTTTGGCCTATGAATCATAGAAATTGAAGCCTTATGAGGAAAATTATGTACCTCATGACCTTGAACTTATTTCCATAGTTCATGCCTTGTAATTTTAGAGGCATTATTTGTTGGGAAAGACTTTTGAGCTTAATACTGATAATTTGGGTCTTAAGTATATATTCACCCAACCTAACCTTAATGCTCATCAGAGACAGTGGTTAGAATTTATATCAAATTATGATTTTGATATCAACTACATAAAGGAAAAAAATAGATTTGTAGATGCCCTTAGTCATTGAATATACATTACAACTTTATCTATAATAAGGATTACCATCTGAGTTCAAGTATAAAAATTCTAACCTAGACATGAGTTCTATGGGTAGGTTAAGAAAGTTTTGGCTAAAAACTCTCAAGATCATAGATAACAAGGTTTTGATTTTGAGAATGATGGGATTTTAAGGTACAATGGAAGAATTTTTGTGCATGATAGGGAAAATTTAAAGAACATTGTGCTAAATGAATTGTACAATGCTCCTTATTCAAGGCATCCTAGAGTGACCAAACTTTTATCAAAGTTAAAACCATTATATTTTTGGAAAGGAATTAAGAAAGATGCAACTGATTTTGTGTCTAGATGATTGGAGTGTCAATGAGTCAAGGATGAACATGTACATAATAACAGGTTTTTTTACCCACATTCCATATTTGAGTGAAAATGGTAAGTTAATTGTATGGTTTTTATTCAAGGTTTGTCTATGTTCAAGAACCCTCATGACATGATCTTGGTAGTTGTGGATAAATTGGCCAAGGAAGCTCATTTCATTAAAGGTAATTTATGAACTGATGTACTAATGCTTGCTAAGAGGTTTTTGAAATAAATTTATAGGCTACATGGGTTTCCCAAAAATATTATTTCAGATAGGGACCCTAGGATGACTTTCAAGTTTTGACAGACTTTAAATTTAGTTTTGGGAAATCAGTTGAATTTTAATACAACTTACCATCCATAAATAGATGGAAAAATAGAGAGGATAAATAAGATTTTAAAGGATCTTTTGAGAATGTATTTTATGGACCATAAATAAAAATAAGAATAATATATACCATTGGTTTAGTTTGCTTACAACAAATCATACCAATCAACTATTAAAATGGTTTCTTTCAAGCTATTATATGGTAGGAGGTGTAGGACACCAATCAACTATGATAAATTGGAAAATAGAGTGGTCTTTGGACATGATATGCTTGCATAAATGGAAGAGTAAGTAAAATTAATAAGGCAAAGATTGGCTAAAGCTAATGATAGGTAGAAAAGTTATGCTGATCTAAAATAAATAACAAGATAATTCTTAGTGGGAGACAGTTTTTTTATGGGTCAAATCCTAAAAGAATGAAATAAAGTTTGGAAATCAACAAAGTTATCGCCTAGATATGTGGGACCCTTTGAGGTTCTATAAGTGATAAATCCTACAATGTATAGACATACATTGCCACCAGCTCTATCACAAATGCATAATGTTTTTTCATGTTTCATATCTTAAGAAGTATATTGTTTATCTTATACATGTTCTAGATTTGAATGCATTATAGGTTTGGGATCTAGGGGTGGTCATAGTAGAACTAATAAGAATAATTGATACAAGCTTGAATTATGTAATAGATAAGTATCATAATCCAAGGTCGAGTGGGACCAATAGTATGAGGATAGTGATACATGGGAGGATTACAAAGAATTCTTGAGGTTGTTTCCCCATTTATTCAAATAATATTATGCTAAACATTATTCATATTTTTTTGAACTTTGTTTTTAAATTTTTGAACTATTATTGAAATAAGCATCATCAAGATGATGATCTATTTAAGGGGGAATGATGTCACATCTAGTTTCTTCTATAAAAGTTTTAAGCCTTAAATGATGGATTATGATACTAATGATTCATAGTTTTGTTATTTATTTCTGAGTTAGATTTGTATATGATGTTTGATTCATAGAGATATTTATTATTTCATGATTGATATCTAGATAGATAGTTATTTCATATGTTTTATTATGCTCATGATTGTCATTATATAGATTATTTACCTTCAATAGTTTATTATGGATATATACTAATGATTATTTTGAATTTGGACTAACTACCCATTTTTTTGATGAGGAGGATGCAAGATTATTATGCCCTCATAGGCCATTCAAAGGGAGAGTATCATAGGAGAGGGGGGTGTATACTGACAATGGGGGTAGAGAGAGCTCTACCAAACCCATGTACACACCATATTTAGTTTTTGAGTGAAATAAATATTATTACATTAGTTTTTTGGCTACAACTAAGTTCTGTTGCATTGATTTCACTCTGAGTCATGACCATATGTGTGTTAAAACCTTTGTTATGCTATATTATTTCTCATGCATTATATAAATATAGGTCTATTGATATGGTCAATTTACTTATGTATTTTGTTGATTAGTTACATTATGATTTTAATATTTAACTTGGATTATGATAGGTTTCTTGATTTATCTTTCTCAACTATGACTTTATATTCTGACTATATTCTATGTATTGATAGGTCGAGTGTTACTTATTTTGTTTAGATTGATTAGTATATATATTTTTACATAGTTGGCCATGTGGGTGAAAATGTATAAGGAGAAAAAATGGTAAAATACCCCAAATAAAATGTGTTTAAATAGACTTCAAAATCTTAATATTTAGTTGATTGTTATAATCAATGGTTGCAAGTAATGCAATTTCATTATTTAGGAATTTTGTGATTTATTATTAAGCTTTAACATAGTCATATGATTCAAGAATTATACACTATGAAATTTAAAAGGAAATAAAAATGTTTGGAAGTTTTGATATTTATTATCATTATGTCTAATTTTCAAATGATAAAAGGTAAGATGGGAATCGAATTAGGGTTTTGTTTTTGGGTTATCATTATGATTATGAGGTCTAACCTTTCCAAGGGAATTATGGCAAGTTGTTTATCACCATACCCAATTATGTATCTCTAATTAAAAATTCAATTGAAGAAATGAAGGAAGTGGTGCATTGATTAGGAGAGTTGCATGATGGGAAACTCATAAAATAATAGGGGCTTATGGAGATCATGCAAAACATGCATGGAATGTAGAAGAGGAATACACAATAGAACTTGGAAAAGGATGGGGATAATGATGGATGGAAAATTAAATAAGAGGAGTTCTAAGCAAGGAGAAAATGAATCTACCCATTTCTATAATCAAACATTGGGCATTCCTAACTAGGCAAGTAACAATTTTATTTTCCATAGAAAATAAATGGGTTTGTTATAGTGTTAACTTTATTATGAAAACAAATTCATAAATTATTGGTGTAGTTGATTGCATAAATGAGTAGATACCATTACAATAAATTAGAGAGAATCATTATTAAAGATAGGGATGGAATTTTTTTCCATCCCCAAATCTATAAAAGTGATTATGAACCTTTATCTTTTAATAAATCTAGAAACTATTTAATATATAACCTACATGGATTCATTTGACTTATTTCAAGGGTTTGTTGGTGAATTATATGAGACTTTAGCTAAAATAATGAGGATTTGGATTACATTTTGCATACTCTTGAGTGTTGCATAAACCTAGACTCTATATGATGTGATTAAATGTGTATATACATTGATCCCCTCACACTTTTAGAATCATCCTTGATGTCTTTAATGGGTTTATGTAACATGAGAAACAATTCATAATGGATTTCATTTGTTCACTATTTTATTTTAATCCTATATCAACACATTTTATGATTCATTATGGAAAACCATTATGTAGGCATGAGAAAACACACACACACACACACACACACACACACACACACACACACACACACACACACACACACACACACACACACACACACACACACACACACACACACACACACACACACACACACACACACACACACACACACACATTGCCATACTATGAGAAAAATGTGGGTATAATTGAGGGTTAACTTGATTAAACATCATTTTATATGTAATTTTATTAATATGTACATGAAATTGCTTGCCCTCTAGGTGAGTTAGTGGATTTGGGTATTGATGATATAATTTGAAGTTTACTTGTACATTTGTAAATAATTTTATTAATTCATTTATAATATATCAATCCTCATTAGAAGGATATGGTAATCTGAACATATAATTCATGCTCAAATATGATATATGCATATATCCTTATACATTTGTGAGTAAGAGTGTTGCAATCTTAGATACTATATTTTTTATAATGACACTCATATATATATATATATATATATATATAGCCCAATATTAAAGTCAATTAAATACTCATACATGTAAAAATATCTATACATCAAGTAAAGAAAACTACAGCTCATACAATTATCCAAAAGACTAGTTTAATATTGGGCTATATATATATATATATATACTCATACATGTAAAAATATCTATACATCAAGTAAAGAAAACTACAGCTCATACAATTATCCAAAAGACTAGTTTAATATTGGGCTATATATATATATATATATATATATATATATATATATATATATATATATATATATATATATATATATATCCCGATCTTAAACTAGTCTTTTGGATAATTGTATGAGCTGTAGTTTTCTTTACTTGATGTATAGATATTTTTACATGTATGAGTATATAATTGACTTTATTATATATTAAAATAATTATGCTAAGGTATAGTCTAATATACATATATAATGTTATGAATAATTATACTTATACCATCATGTAATAAAATAAACACAACATTGTTTATATGAGTTCATTAAAAAACTTTGTATAGTTGTAGGTGATGACTTGGGTTTCTGAGAAAAATATTTAATAACTGAATATTATTATCTATGTTAAGTTAAAATTGTAAGAGAATGATTGATTTTGATTTGTTTGATTTATAACAAACATAGATATATCTAGTGTACCCATTTTCTAAGTTGTAAAGACTTAATGATTCTATTATATAAAAAATTATAAGACATACCTTGTATGTATAAATAACTAGAATATCACCTAGTCCTAATATAGATTTTTTCTATCTTAGCACACGATGATATACAAAAATACAATATTTAAAAAGGGTATCTTATAGTGTTATTTTCTAATTAATGTTAGTTGAGATTCTTAGAATATTCTATTGACTATGTATTGACATTGGTTATATACTTATATGCAAGAATGGTGTTTGAAAGATATGTTAGAAATAAAGACATAGAATAATTTGATTCTTGTTCTATTATATTGAACATATCTAGTACGGAATATAGTGTCTTGATAAATCTATGTTACCACCTTGGTGTTTAATGTTTGGAAATAGTTAGGTTCATGATTGATGTTGTTTACATCATTTAATGATACATGGTATTTAGTGCATATTGAAGTTGTATTAATCTAATTTTGAATCTTATATTTGTATTATATTTATATAACATGAGATACATATATGAGTATGTAATGTCCCCAAGTGGGATGATTTAACCAAAAAGGGGGTTCCCCAAAATCCACAAATTCTAAAATAAAAAATAAGTAAACCCTAGCTAATGTAATTGCACCTCTAAATTAAAAATTAATTCTAATTCACCTTGAAATAAATACCAAATAAATACCTTGTGAATTTGGCTACTAGTGGCTCTTACCGCAATGAAGAGCCTAAAATGTATGTTTCAACCCTCCAAACCCTAGCACCACACTAGCTAAATTGAAGTCCTTTCCCACTCTAATCCCTATTCAAGATTAGTCCAATCCAATCACCAAAAATTATAAAATTACTATAATAATTAATTTAGAATGAAACCCTTGCAAATCTACCCTCAACAAATATTATTTATTACAAATAATTGAAAACTTTAAAAATTCATAACTCCCTCAATATTTGGAATTACAATGTAATCAAGAGCTCAAACTATTAAATAAAATAATGACTATCAAATAAAAATAATTTTAGAATTTTCCTTCCATAGGGAGGTCACCAAAAATTTATCTAAAATCTTGAAAACTCTAGTTTCTTATAAAAAATAATTAAATAATTATTGGAAAATTATTATTCAGTTTTATATCAATTTAGGGCTTCAAATCTTCCACAAATATTTTCAAAAACCCCTTGCTAATGTGTAAAAAATTATCAAAAAATTCTAAAATATTAATTTGCACAAGTAGACCCTAAAATGGGCCTCCAAACCCTCAATCAAGCTTCTGAAATAGTTTGCTCCATTTGTAAAATTAGTGAAAATAATAATATGAAATAATAAGCATCAAAAGAACCTCAATTAATTTACCAAAACCTCACAATATCTCCTTGATGCAGGACCATCTACAATGGCTACATGAAGACATGGTCAAAGTTGGAAATTCTCAAGCATACAAAGCTCAAGTCATGTCTTAGTTTTGTATTTGAATTCATATTGTTGTCTTTTCCCTCCAAAATGTTGTTAAGGAGGAATAAA
Organism: Torreya grandis; assembly: GCA_037957365.1. NCBI lineage: Eukaryota > Viridiplantae > Streptophyta > Pinopsida > Cupressales > Taxaceae > Torreya > Torreya grandis. Next base: position 406,385 of record JARHVA010002988.1, read on the forward strand.
TGTAAATATTCAAAGTAAAAGTAAAAGGAGTGAAAAGGGGTGAAAGTGGGTTGAAAGGAATCTCCACGTTGGGAGTTTGTTGAGTAAAAGTGGAGGAGATGGTTGAAAGATTTCAACCATAAGATATTAGTTGAGATTATCTCTCAACTTAGATATTAGTTTAGAAAAATTCTCCTTTCTCATTTCAAAGCCTAAGGTGGCATAGGAGACTCTTTAAAAGAGTAATAAATGTAATGAAAGAAAGAAGAGAGGAGTACGTAGAAGGATAGAGAGAGAGGGAGGATCTCTAGGAGGGAGAAGAGGAGTCACGAAGGCCATTTGGCCTGTATTATCTTATTTTGACCACTGTAAAGTAAATGGATCCATTGCAAATAAATAGAGAATGGATTGTGGTATGGACCGAAGTAGTTCATGTGCTTGTTGATGAAGCTCGTTGACCATGTACATAAGAAGATACTTGTGGAGGTATGCTGAGGCTGAGTCGAGCCGGTGACGATATACAGTTTTCAAATGCCATATACAATCATGAAAAAAGGATATTCACCTATGTTCAGACCCAAGCAGAGGATGGCATCAGAGAAGTTTGGTGGGCAATATACCATCCTCATTTACTTGTAGAATGACATGTAGATCCGAGCCATGGGCGAAGACAGTTTGTTGTGTGATGCAAACAGAGATATAATGAGTGGATAGATCCAAGATGTGGCTATTAATTAATACACAGTTAAGTATATGTCATATATTGGATATTTACAAGGTCATCTGGGAATGATCTATTTATTGTAGTGTAAGACTCATATCTCATATGTAGAATCATCGAGTCCATAGTATGGACAACTTCATCTATTTGGTCGATTAGAGTCCTGGACGAACATGAAAACTACACTATACAGGCCCAAGATGAAGGGATAAAGATGTGTGGGGAGACATGATCCTGAATAATCATTCATGGCAGAGTCGAGTTCATTTTGGAAGAGAAAGACCAAACCTGATTTGATGTTGTCTACTATTCGGGTTATATTTGTAGTCACATTTTTCTTCTATTTTAAATCTCTAGCCATGAAAGGTGGATACGTGACTACACATGAGCCATACATAAACCTAAGAGGTATCACACCTTTTTTATGATGGCTGTTGGATGCATATAGGGGTTGTGCTATTGCTGTTGAGGCTTTTGAGGATAGAGTGGCAGTGTTCACAAGTTGATAGATCTTCCTATTCCAGCCAATGAGGGGTTGGTGATGAGCTCCTTCCTCGTGAAAGTGCTAAGGTATCTATATTTTATTTTTGAGAAGGACTTCATATTTATAATGGTAAAGTTTTTAAATTGGATGAATATTTGGATAGATTATTCGATTCTGCTAAGGCAATAACATCCTTTATATTATCACCGATCACATATATGAGGGTTTGAAGATCGGGTTTTACCTTTAAATATATAATTTTTTTTTCTCCAAGATTTAATGGGTTTTTATCCTTATATCATGTGAGTAAATTGTCCAAATTTCAGAAGAATCCAAAAGATTTTTCATGAGAAAATATTTGGTCAATATTGCAGTTTATGCAGTTTGGGACTATGCACCACTCCTAAATGCAAATTGCCCCACTCTAGGGCAAGTAACAAGATCTTATTTATCAAAGGTGGCATCAACAAACACTTTTTGTAAAATAAACACCAAAACAATGAACACCTATTGGGCATGCATCCCAATAGATTCTTCAAGCATGAAGAAACAATTATCAAATTCAACATATCTTCAATTGTGATCTTCACATTGTAATTATATCTTCCAAAGGGAGGTGAACCACCTTTGGGAGCTAAAATAACTCATAAGCCTTGCTTTCCCTTTTTAGAATATCTTTTCCTTTCTTTGGTTTAGCTCCCAAGCTGACATTCCTTTTAATTTTACTTTAGGCCTTTTTGAATTAATTGAACAACTTTCCTTAATAAATTAGTATTTAAAATTAATTTTTAAAAAATTAAATAATTAGGTCCTCACTTAAATAATTAATTAAATTAATCTTATAATTAAAGTGATAAAAATCACTTTTAAAACAATTTATTAATTATAAAGCCCCATTGAATAATCATTAAAGTCACCTTAATTTTCCAAATGGTTAAAACCACTTTTTTGGTAATTCAAATAATTATCCAAGATAGTTTTATTTTAATAATTAATTAATTGCCTTATATTTTTGAATGATTCAAATCACTATTCAGGTAATTTTGTTAATTATTAAAATTATATGAAAAGGGGACATCACAGTCATCCCTTCCCAAATTTGCTTGCCCTCAAGCAAATGCAAGCTCATATGCCCAATTACCATGTCCAAATGATAAAACCTGCTATAGTGCTAAAAAAGCTTTGCTTCTATACTTGTTAAGTGGAATAAATATTTCCAAAAAGCATAGTGTGGCATACCCCAAATCCATACTGAATGCCATTCCACCTTTCCAACATGTCCCATAATGCAAACAAAAGCTATCCTTGCTTCCCAAGAAATGGTAGCCCTCAATATAGCCATGAACCTATTATACCTATACTTTGGGGGCTACCCCCAAGTGATAAATGTATCCTCATATCCTTCCAAAGGCTCCACATATTTCTAGCCAAACACCCCTTTCAATACCAAATGGTGGATGAGGAAGCTCCTTTCTCTTATACCCTCCAAAGGAGTGATATGTGGCCAAAAATTAAAATAAAAAACATAATAGAATTTGATTACCTTGTTTCCATGAGGGTAATGACCCCAAAAATGTCATGCTATCACTTTCCAATCATGAAAAAATAAATCATCTAGGTAACATCTTGTAAAGTTACCATGATGTGAGGCCTCAAGGTAGTACAATTTAACATATATGGACCTTATTTACACCATGTGCCCTTCAAAAGACCACCCCTTATTAACATTATTATACATGAATTTAACACTCCTTAAGCTCACCAAGAGTCCCCAGAAATATTCATAAGGATGTTGTACCCTACTGGTGTGAAATCTCCTTATGTCACCTTCCCAAAGTGCCAACTAAAACATGTTTCCTAAATCTGGCATAAGTTGGAATGTATTAATCAAATAAACATTTCATTCATGATGACATGGTCTTTTATGTAATTAGATCATTAATTTTTCATGTAAACAAACATGGAAATAGATGTCCGCATACCTTTCTTGCTCTCATGTTTAATATATGTCATAAAATTCTAAATTTCCCTCTTCCATACATGGCTACGTTTATTCCTTGAAGTCTAATTTTTCTGAGCAATAAGTTTTAGAACTTATACGTACTTTCCTCCTACCTATCAAGGGCTATAAAATTCTCAAAAAATCATGTTTCATTCAAAAAAGATGTTGTGATTGCATACAAAAATATGACTTTTGAGACAAATTAGAATCAACATGTGCATACTCAACTTTCTCCCTTACCCTTGGCTACCATGTTCATGATAAATTACCCCTAGTGTAGATTAGAGATCATAAATATAACAAAATGATTTTAGAATGTTAAAAAAGGAAAGGATACCAATTTCTATTTAAATAATACCTTGTAAATATCTATTCATAACTTGGGCCTTTTCCAAAGCTAAGAGAGGTATCAAAACTTTACCCATACTTCCAAATTTATTCATAAACCTTGGCATAGGGGGATGCCCATAGAAAATTAGGTATTATCCTTGAAATTCAAGTGTTCTATCCTCTTCTTCTATCCATGTAACATAAAAATCAGATTCATGCATACTTACAAATTTTATGACAAGGCATTTTCTTTTTGGACTCATTAGCTACCTATGCTTTGAAATTACAACCCCTTTATCACTCCATCCAACTTCCTTCTTTGGTTGAAGATCCTTGTTTTCACCCTTTGTGACTTTAATATCATGCAAATAATTATTATAAAATAAATATACATCTTAAAAAATACCCTTATGTTGTGCTTCTTTTAGTTCATAGTTATTGATTTCCTTTTCTTTTTTATCATCCACTTGCACCCCTATGGATTGCCCCAAAGTGTCATATTTTTGTAGCTCACCTTCCTCCTTCAAATCTAATTTTTCTATTTCATTGGCCTCTTCATAGGAACCCTCATGAATGGATGTCCATTCATTATTTTCTTCCAAATCTCCATGTAGTTCAATACTCTCTTCTTCAAAATGCTCCACTATCAAATAAGGCCTCAATTTTTTCTCACAATCAGTTTCAACATTTTCAAGCAACATATGGACAATTGGGAAATTTTTATTTTCTATCCCTAATCCTATCAACAAGATAGATAATAATTTCTTGGAAATATCATCACTCTCATTGAGTGTCATGGTCAAGATTCTCTGCATAGAAGCTACAATATTCTTGAGAGGATTTATATAAGCAATTGCAAATAAATGTTGAAACATATTAACAATAAATTCATCACACTCCATATCTAACATCAAAATACATGACCTGGTTAAAGCTAAAGTTTCCATAATATTTACCCTTCTATCTAAGGAGTGTCTTTTTTCCTCTTTGATACTTTGGAAGCTGTCCACAATCAACAAAAATATCTCCCTCATGATTTTATCACTGTAAGGAACTTCAGGAACTGTTAGACTTAAAACCTCATTAATACAACTAGTAACCAAGAGCCTTACCTTCTCATCTATGTCTTTCAAGAGTTCATGCTAAACCAAGTAAGTCATTGAGGTCTATACCACCCACTTCATGGACTCATATTGTAATTGATTTACCTTGGATAACCTCTTTTCTACTTGAAGGCACTGATTACATCTTCCACTAGCTGGCATGGGTCCCCTAGCCTTCTACCTACATTGTAGAGCCTTTCCTTCTCCATTTATTCCATGATAACACTAAATATTTTTATTTGCTTGAAACCAAACCTCACAGGTGGATAATATCAGTGTTTTGATACCACTGTAATGTCCCCAAATGGAATGATTTAACCAAAAGGGTTTTTTTTCCAAAATCCACAAATTCTAAAATTTTAAAATTAAAAATCAGCAAACCCTACTGACGAAATTTCACCTCAAAACTAAAAATTAACTCTAATTCACCTTGAAATAAATAACAAATAAATACCTTGTGAATTTGGCCACTAGTGGCTCTTGTTGCAATAAAGAAAGAGCTTGAAATGGATGTTTCAACCCTCCTAACCCTAACACCACACTAATTGAATTGAATTCCTCTCCCATTCTAATCCCTAATAAATATTAGTCCAATCCAATCATGAAAACTTAGAAAATTAATGCAATAATTAATTCATAATGAAACCCTTCCAAATCTGCCCTTAATAAATATTATTTCCTATGAACAACAGAAAACTTCAAAAAATCATAACTCCCTCAATATTTAGAATTATGATGCAAACAAGAGATCAAATTGATAATAAAAGTAATGACTATAAAATAATAATAATTTTTTAATTTTAATTCCATGAGAAGGTCACCAAAAAGTATTCTAAAATATTGAAAACCCTAGTTTCCTATTAAAAATAATTAAATAATAATATGAAAATTATTATTTAATTTTGTATCAATTTAGGGATTCAAATCTTCCACAAATCTTTTCAAAAATCGCATGTTAATGTGAAAAAAATTAGAAAAAAGTTATAGAATACTAATTTGCATAAATAGACCCTAAAAGGGCCCTCCAAACCCTCAATCAAGATTCCAAAATAGTTCGACCCACTTGAAAAATTAGTGAAAATAATAATATGAAATAATAAGCATCAAAAGAACCTCAATTAGCTCACCAAAACCTCACAATAGCTCCTCAATGAAAATCTCCCCACTCTAGGGTAAGTAACAATATCTCCATTAGCAAAGGTGGCATCAAAAGACACCTTTTGTAAAATGATCAACACCAAAACAATGAACACCTATTAGCATGCATCCCAATAGCTTCTTAAAGCATGAAGAAATAATTATCAAATTCAACATATCTTCAGTTTTGATCTTCACCTTGTATTTGTACCTTCCAAAGGGGGGTGAACCACCTTGGGGAGGTAAAATACCTCATAAGCCTCATTTTCCCTCTTTAGAACATCTTTTCTTTTCTTTGCTTTAGCTCCCAATCCAACATTCCTTTTAATGTCACTTTAGTATTTTTTGAATTAATTAAATAATTTGCCTTAATAAATTAGTAATTAAAATTAATTTTTGGCAAATTAAATAATTAGGTCCTCACTTAAATAATTAATTAATTTTTTATAATAATTAAAGTGATAAAAATAACTTTTTAAGCAATTTATTAATTATAAATCCCCTTAGAATAATCATTAAAATTACCTTAATTTTCCAAATAGTTAAAACCACTTTTTTGGTAATTTGAATAATTATCCAAGATAGTTCTATTTTAATAATTAATTAATTAATTTACATATTTGAATGATTAAAATCACTATTTAGGCCATTTTATTAATTATTAAAATTATATGAAAAGGGGACATCACAGAGTATGCCATTAGGTAACTCATATACTTATCCCCTGATATCGTGTGCTAGTCATGATTCAGTAGTAAAGAGTCTTTATGAGTGAAAATGACTTGGAATTTTAAATCTGAATACTATAATGAAAAGTTGGCCAAAGTAGTGTTATAACTGATACATTATCATTTCACTATACTTATAATTTACATGTGTTTGTTGATATCATTTAGATAGAAAAATAGATTCCATGGTCTATTTGATTGTTACATGTAATAATGATAGTAAAAACATGGGGTTCAGTTGATTTCTTGATATCTACACTATTCTTATCTACCCTTATGTGAAGGGTAGGGCCATTCCTAGTGGGGAGGTGTGTGGGAGACCATTGGTCTATGGTTGGAGGTAAAACACTTGGATGATACTCTCTTTTTGTCAACTAATTCAACCTTTGGGATTATACTTAAGGTATATTATGGATTATAGATCTATTTAAGTAGCTTAATTATACTTTTGTACTCATTATACTGTATATTTAACTTAGTAATATATTGTACAATATTATTTGATGGATATTCAACACAACAATGGCTTTGTAATTTATAAATTAATCTAAAATTATAAACAACAATGCCTATAATCTTGTTCATGGCTGATTTATGGATTATATCAATATTTTTATTCTTGATTTATTTTATTTTACTTGATTAAATATTCAACCTATAATATGATATATTTTTTAAACACTAGATGGATTGGATTTAGCCAATGGGTTAATTTTATAGTATTTATTGCTTTAGATTCATATAATAGTCAAGTAATAATTTAATTAGGTAGTTGTAAATGATTTTATAAGTTATTTCATTTGATCAAATAATGGTTAACCTAGTGGGGTTTAACATTACACCTAGTCACTAGATAAAAATACCTAAATACCATGGTGGCTAAAGACTCATATACTTTCCCACAAGTAAGTGTGCTAACTCAAAACTGACTTATGTGTGCCTTGAATGAAAAATAAAGAAGGGAAAGTTAGGGATTGTGAGATATCTGTCCATGTAATAAGTGATACAATGATGAATATACTCATATCTGATCACAAGGAGGCAAATATTATGATATGAAAGGGATGAGGCTATGATTATAATATCATGTCATTAAGAATTTATACTAATCTACAAAGGATCTAGTATAAGCACCAAATGAAAGTAGTAATCATCCCAAAAGAGGGAGAAGGTATAAATGGTCATCCCAAAAGAGGATGAAGGTAGCTAAAGTTTAAATAATCATAAATATATTAAGGGAAATAATGACGTAAATAATTAAAGTGATACCTATTAACTACAAAGGAAACAAAGGTCAAACATAATGTGAAATAAAACCAAAGATCCCAAAGGAAATAATGATGTAAGTAAAGTGAAATAAAAACAAAGAACTCAAAGGAAATAATGGTTTAAGTCAAATGAAACTAAATGAAAAAAAATATATAAAAAAAGAAAAAGAAACATGAGACAATAATAAAAATAAAAATCTATGACAATGTATATATTAAAGATGAACGTGTGAAATACAAGCCTATGTGTCTTAGAAGGTTTCTTAAAGTTGAATTTGTTTGTTGTTATGCAATGTAGAAGAATAATGGGAATCATAGGATGTCTCAAAGGATAATTCAATGTATGGATGGGCATCACAAGATGCCCCAAAGTCTCAATTGACATGTGGATGGGCATCATAAGATTCCCCAACATGTGATTTGGAATGAGGTGAAGCTAAGTTCTTATATTAAACTATGTGGGGATTTGCAATGCAGTTGGAGATAAGTAAATGTGTTGATATGTTAGATTTTGAGGATGTTGAAATTAACATATGACATATAGGAGAGGTCTGAAGAGGTATATAAGGTAAAGGAGGACCATTTATGATGTGCTTTAGAGTGGGCATTTGAACTAGGTGCTCCTCTAGTTCGTTTGACCTAAAAGGTTGAGGTGTGATGGATGTAACCACTTGTTTGAAGTTTTTCATGTTAGATATCCTTTCCTTATTGGTGTAAGAAGAAGGATCAACTATGGTTTGGATAACATTATAATATAAAGTGGAGGCATGGGATAATTATTATTAATCATTAGGTAAGTGATGTTGATGTGATTGTGATTTTTTAGATTAGGCTAATTACAAGGTTTGAATATAGTCATGATAGCATTTTTATGTAAGACTATTGATTTAACCTTTTTTGGAATATTAGATTATTATTCCTAATTTAGTTAAGGGTCTGAGTCAATTAAATCAATAAATAATATTACAATATTTAAGTTACTGATTTATATAATTTGATTGTAATTTTAACCTTTCTATAAATAGAAATAAATGTGAAGAAAATAAGACTTAGATAGAAACTAATTGAGATGGTTGTTGCAGGGTTTGAAATTCACTATGTAGGACTAGGACACTATCACAAATCAGGATCTAGATTTCATTTTATGAAAGGATAGGATCACCAAAATAGGACACCCTAAGGTCCAGTGTTATAGTCCTCTTTTGCCATTATTATCTAGGAGACCTAAGATTTTTGGGTTTTATTTGATGTGCTTGTGTGAGCTTGCCTATGAAATTTTGACTACTAGATGTTCACAAAACTCCCTGTAGAGCTGATTTAGTCTTCAAACCCTAAACTCCATTATGATTTGGCAAACTTTGGGAAAGAGGGGGGGTTAGTGTGTGTAATATTCATTGAATGTGTATCCATAACCCTTGTATGGGCACACTTCTTACATACCAATACTTCAAAGAGGGATCAATCCATATGTAGTTATTCCACTTGATGTGCTTTGTGCAATTATGTGTATGAAGATGTAAAATACTAAAACTAGGTATGCTTAAGGTAGCTAGGGACTGGTGTAAGGGTTTGAATAAGCTTGTAATTGTGTTGGATGGCTGTATGTAGAGAATAAGGAAATATGCCTGAGTAGTCTTGCTTTCTTTGTGATTTTTTAACCCCTTCTAAATGAACTTTGAATGGGATTTTAAAAGGATCTATTGGTCATGGGTCAAACATATTCACATTAGGATGATAAGGAGTATAAGAACCAAAATAAAATGACCTTTGGTAGTAAAAGTGCACTTAAATAGGAGCATCAGAAATGGACACCCTAGGGTCTCACGTTATAGTCCAAACTATGCACTATTGTCCTTAAGGAACATGATCCGTAAATATTAGCAAAATATATTTCATACAATTTTTTTCTTAACAATAATAATTTATGAAATTAATTAACATTTAACTTGAAAATTAATTTTAAACAATAATTTTTGCAAGTATATAATGGAGACACCATTCAAAATGAATAAGCTAATCAACACACATAATTTATTACAGAGTTCGTCACAATGGCCTACGTCTTTGGGTCCTTTATAGGCTGATCTATTAAAAATGCTTGAAAATAATTACAAGACATTTTAAAAATGGAATTTCACTAATTTCAAAGTTGATCCTCGAGCAAAAATACCATAAGTATCTTTTCAGACTTTTCTCCAATTCCACCTTTAACTCCTTTTGCAAGCCTCTTAAGCCTATTTGCTTAAGCTTTAGCAATAACTACTTTGCTCTGAATGCATTAAAAATAACACAAAATGCCTTTATATAGGCATGGGAGGTTGGTGGAATAATAGTTAAGGATTAACATTATATGTGGGAGGGGATGGGGTCGAATTCCTCCCAAACACTTTCTAAACTTATCCTTCCCATGCATTTAGTTCCAAATTCAATGGGTAAGGAGAAAATTTAGTGTTAAAAAGGTGTGGATAAGTTTTAAAAAGTGGATTTAAGCCATCTCAACTCCATGTGGATGGTTTGACCATGATTTAATATGCTAAGTAAGATTTTATCCCACATACTTTGTGGGGATTACAAAGTCATGCTTAAAATGGGAAACTTCCACCTTGTTTATTGTAGCTAAAGCCACATCTCCACCACTTGTATTGGCATTAATGTGGGTTTTTTGGAATTTTAATTTTTCTTGTTGAATTGGAAATTATGTATAAGTGCCATGGGTTTCATGGTGGTTAAGGTCTATATGTAGGCATTAACATATATCTTGGTCTTCATGCTTAGCATGACTCAGACATGGCAAGGAAGCTTCAATGAGTTAAAATTTGGTGTCATGGAATTAATGAATTGGTGGATTGAGGACCCACTAAATGGACCATCCCCAATCTGACACTTGTCAACTTCCAACTGCATGCTCTATAGCTCTATCAGTGGTAGGGTCCCCTTCTGTGATAAAAGTGGACTCCATTGGCTATGGTTTTCGTAGCCATATTTTTATGCCTAAAAAAGACCAACTATGAAAACAATTATTTTCTCATACAAACTCACTACCACATGTCACTACATCATTGGCCCATCTGTTAATTGCTCGACCATGTCATATTTTTTTTGCCTATTAAGTAGGAACTTTGAAAAGCCATATCTTTTGACCATGACCTCAGTTTTCTACAAATGATATATCATTAGAAAGATCTTGAGATGATTTATGTATTGGAACTATTTTTTAATCATTTCATGATGGTCATTTTTAAGTTTGACCATCTTTGACCAATTTTGACTAGCTTTGATTTGAAATTTTGACCAGCTACACAAGGAGCATACGAGCTCCATTTTTCATGTTTTTCATACCATTGGAAAGGTCTCAATGAGCCCTACATAATGGTGTAGGTTTTGTTATACTTCAAGACCTTTTATGAATTGAAATATGGATCATAACTCCCCATTAAGAATGCTTTTTATCCTTAACAAGCTGGTATTAGACTTGGTACTTCATGTGAGAATATTTTCATGTCTCTAACTCTGATGATCTCTTGAATGCTAGTTAATTCCTAAGATACTCTTATGGGACATCAAGTTTCGTAACTAAGAAACAAAACCAATCACTATTTAAAATTATCCTCTTAGCAACACACTTTTACAAATGTTGCCCTTCTTGGGTCTTGACAAACATTGTAACTATAATAATTACTAACATTACCCATACTTGGGTCATATGCATTTATAAATAATTGATATATTCAAACATGCATACATATTTGTACATATTGAAACATACATATTAAAATATACAACCTATCTTTTAGGCTGTTCCTGATGCTTCTCATGATGGCATCTTCATGTTGCCCTGTAGTGTTCCTGTCTAAAACATATATGAGTAAAATAACACTAAAAGTATCATTATTTTGTAATGGTTATTACCTATGTGATCACATGAGATATTCTATCTTATCTTTTACAATGTTATACTAATTTTTATTCTTGCAAAAATTTGCCTTTCTCATATAAAAATATGGTTTTCCTATGCGAATTCCACTAAAATGGAGCGGAATGACATCTAATTCAACTTCATCTAAAAATTTGGAGGTAATTGAAAACCCTAGTTTACATGTTTTACTTACATGTATGTTACTACCATCATCTATCTTATCCAAAGAATATGGTTTGATATGTGGCTTAGTTTCCAAACATAGGGGTTTTACAACATATTCAAAAATTAGATTGTTTTAATAGTTTTTTATCAAAAATATCATCTATCTTAGAATGCTTAACTATCATTACTTCAAAGAAGTGTTGTTTACCTTTCTAGGGTATCAAACTCTGAACTATCAGCTTCTCGTTGACTATCATTTCCCTCATTGATGTTGTCTTTGGTTCTAATTGACAAGACTCTATCTATTACCTGACTGAAATTACAATTACCTCCTTTGTCTTATGTTGCTATTGATTTTTCCTATCTTCATTAGACAACCTCATTTTGGTATTTTTCTTAAGCATATTTTTAGGACTTTCTTGTGCATAATCAAAAAATACAATCAAGTATTTCATTTTTGCATACCTTGATGATTCATTTAAAGATTATTCATCTAATATAGTTATTTCATCTTTGAGAGTGCTTCTTTCAGCTCTTTGGGGTGTTCTAGCTTACTACTTGAGTAATCATTCAACTTAGCTTCTTGGGCAATTTTTCCTTCACCCTCATATTCTAATCTTGCATGAAGTGTTCTCTTTGCCACTTGGATATGCTGGACAATTCCTTGACCATTAATGCTATGGCCTTTTCCTTCAAATCCCATTTTTTCTAATAGCCTAGAACCTCTTCCCTTTGTGTGAATTTCAAATGTATCAACACATGGACTTGATAAATGTTTAGTTTTATCACATTTAGTATCCTTAACATTTTCAACATAGTTGAAAGAGTTGATTTCATTATTTTAATCCTCAAAATGTACATTAAAAGATACATTAATAATAAGAGTAATATTTGATTCTAGACTTACAACATCATTTTCATTAATAAGACTAGCAGGAGTATATGAATTAGAAGAATCACTACTATAACTAGAATTTACCTTAATTGTCTGACTTGTTCTGAATTGAATCTTGTAGGTATGATTGGTCATTAGTTGGTTTCCTTTTCCTAACATAGTGTCTCTAGGGTAGTAGGATGTGTGATAATAATGACCCAAAGTGATCTCCTCAACTTCTCCTAGAACTATGTCAAGAGCTATATTATCAAATAATAACCATCTAATACCAAAATATAGGATGCCATAATGGGTCACATGTCTATGTATTATGACTTCAGCTCCTTCAAATGTCTTAGTGTGAGGTAATGGAAGAGATTTTATGTTTAGACATTATGTGAGACCTTTAGTGATATAACCAGATCTAGAACTCTAGTTAAAATAGATCTACATGAACTTCCCCTCACTAATAGAAGTGGAGTTCTACCTTTGAGTTTCTTTAGAGCGTAGCATAATATATGGCACTTCAACTAGTATCAACTATCACATTAGAGATTCTATAGTTGTTTGATGATGTACTGATAGTTAGACTAATTGATTACTACTAGACACAGTTGGTGATTTGTCTCTCTCCTCATTTTGATTCTTGAATCATAATAGAGCCTGATTAGGGTGTAGTATCCAACATTGCTCAACAATATGACCTCACTAGGCACAATGTCCACAAGTCTCTACATCTTCACACAGCCTTTTATTCTGTTGACATTCTTATTGTAGTTCTTCCTGTAGTGTATTAATACTTTGTTGGAACTTTTTGATTTGCAATTCCTATCTTTGCTTTGTCACTTATCGACATTGCTCTTGGGATTATAGGTATTACATTATTGTAGTGATGAGGGTATTTAGTAATAACTAAATTTGTGCTAGCATTGGATCCATTATATTACAATAATTGAATTTAGCTAAAAAATAAAACCATAAATTCACCCATGAACTTAGCTTTGATACTAACCTAATCTATAAATATTAGCAAAATATGTTTTATACCAAGTTTTTTGCTTAACAATAATAATTTATGGAATTAATTAACATTTAACTTGCAAATTAATTTTAAATAATAATTATTTCAAGTATATAATGGAGACACCATTCAAAATGAATAATATAATTAACACACATAATTGATTATGAAGTTTGGCATAATGGCCTACATCTCTGGGTCCTTTATAGGTCGATCTATTAAAAATGCTTGAAAATACTTACAAGAAGCTTTCAAAATGGAATTTCACTAGCTTAAAAGTTGATCTTTGGGAAAAAATACTATAAGTCTCTTTTAAGACTTTTCTCCAATTTTTCCCTTAACACCTTCTTCAAGCCTCTTAAGCCTCTTTGCTTAAGCTTTATCAATAGCTAATTTTCTCTGAATGCATTAAAAATAACACAAAATGCCTTTATATAGGTGCGGGAGGTCATTGGCATAATCTTTAATGTTTAACTTTATATGTGGGAAGGGATGGGATTGAATCCCCTCCCAACCACCTTTTAAACTTATCCTTCCCATGAATTTAGTCCCACATTCAATGGGTAAGGGGCACATATAGTGCTAAAAAGGCATGGATAAGTATTACAATGTAGCTTTAAGCCATATAAATCCCATGTGGATGGTTTGACCATGATTTAATATGCTAAGTAAGATTTTATCCCACATATTTTATGGAGATTACAAAGCCATACTTAAAATGGGAAAATTCCACCTTGTTTAGCATGGCTAAAGCCACATCTCCACCACTTGTCTTAGCATTAACATGGACTATTTGGAATGTTCAATTGGCTTATTTACTTAGTAATTATGTAGAAGTATCATGTTTTTTTGGTGGTTAAGGCCCATACATAGGCATTAGCATGTATCTCAAGCTTTGTGCTTAGCATGACTTGAACGTGGTAAGGAACCTTAAATGAGTTGGCATTTGGTGTCATGGAATTAATGAATTGGTGGTAAGCCACATGGTGGCTTGAGGACCTACCACATGGACCACTCCTAATATGATACTTGTCGATGTCCAACTAGATGCTCCATAGCTCTATCAATGGCAGGGTCCCCTTTTGTGACAAAAGAGGACTCCACTGGCTATGGTCCCTGTAACTGGCCTTTTATGCCTGTCAAAGAACAAATATGAAACCAATTATTTTACCACATGAACTTAATGTTGCATGTCACTGTATCATTGGCCCATCTAGTAATTGCTTGACCACATCATATTTTGCTAATTCCTTTTGAGTAGGAATTTGATAAGCCATATATTTTGACCATGACCTTAGTTTTCTACAAAAAATATATTGTCAGAAAGTTCTTGAGATGCTCTATATAGTGGAACTATTTTTAAATCATTACATGATGGTTAATTTTTTTAGTTTGGCCATATTTGACCATTTTAAACTAGCTTTAACTTGGAACTTTGAATTGCACAAAGAGTATATGAGCTCTATTTTCCATGTTCTACATACCATTAAAAAGGTCTTAGTGGGCCCTATATAGTGGTATAGGTTTTTATTTGATTCAATACCTTTTAAAAATTGACCTCTAGATAAAAATAAGACCTAAGAGGATGGAATCATCACTAGAAATGTTACTTGGAGGAGGTGAAATCACTCTATAGAAGGCTATGAATAATTGGGAATCAATGAAAATATTCCTATGATGGTCATGAGAGCAAGTAAGAGGGACCTATGTGTTAGGTGTCATGATCTACACTCAAGTTACCAATTTTCATATTTTATATGACTACATTTGTCCCCTCTTTATTCTAATGATGCAACAAAGTAGAATACTAAGATAAAGGAAAAACAGAAAGCATACCTAAACTTACCTATAGGGGTGAAGCATATAAAGATGTGTAATATTGGATGTACATAGAGAAATCACATTATGAAGTGTAAATATTTTTTGATGCTAAATAATGCTGAGTAATGTTAGGTATGTGCTGTACCAAAAATAATATCATGATTAGAGCTGAGTGCTCAATTCCTTAAAGTGGCTCAAGAATGCAAAGGCTAGCCCTTTGGCTCCATTATCACCCATTAAGTGAATCTAGTTGGTCATGCATGTACTAATAAATTTTTAGACTGTGTGTCCAATCCCTTTGAGTATGTGGCTCAAGAATACAAAGGCTAACTAGTCCTTTGACTCCATCATTGCCCCATCAAATGAAGTTATAAACTAATACTAGTATGAATGTGTGTCATATGGGATGTCTCTTGAAGCCCATGAATGCTTTGTAATATGATAATGTGGCATGGATAGTTGAATGTGTACTATAAACTAGGCCAATCTTGGCCAATTCAAAAAATGTGGAGATTAGGCTTTTATGAAAGCCACTCCAAAACTGGGCAATAGGCTTATGTGGAAGCCACTCAAAAATATGGAGGTTAGGCTTGTATGAAAGCCACTCTAAAAATATTCTAACTGCCTATAGATGGAATAAGATGTACAAATACTAAGAATGCATGGGTAATATACTAAATTCAAAAAGAAAAGAAGTCAAATGTGCCATGTACATTATCCCCAATCATTGGTGTCTGAAACATGGATTTTGATCTTGAAGTTATATCGACTACCTAATCAAAAATTGGAAGTGAGAGCCATCATGTCTTGCATGATGCCCCCTATATCTAGATTCTTTGATAAAAACTATACTAAAACTATTGAATTTGAACTAGTTTGTATGTGTAAAATTATAGCTGAGCTTACCTTTCTACCTATTTCTAGAAAATCTAGGTTTTTTGTTGTTTTGATAAGAGTGCCAAAATGAGCACCCTACTATCTGACGATGTAGTCCAATCTTGGTGCTATTGTCTTAGGCTAATTTTGATGACTATTCTATAATTTTCACTATCTACTTGGTCTATTCTACCTAGTTTAAAGTTTGGTTGCTATTCTAGGTATTTTAAATATTGATTTTTTGACTGGCAGGAGTTCTAATCTCTATGACAAAACCATTATTTATTGCCCCCTCTTAAAAGGGTATGAATGAAGAACCTAAAATGACTATATTAAGAATAAAGAGCCTTGTAAGTGTGTCATTCTACAAAAATATATGATATAACAATGATAATCGACAAGATATCTCAAGATATAACATGGTTTATAATGGAAATTGTTAGATGAATAGGGGTATACCTAGATAGATATAAAAATGTAATAACATGTTCAATATACTGAACTAAAATTAGAATTGTTAGTTGCTAGTTTTCAATGAGGGATAGAGTATGATGTTCATCATGGCATCCAAGAAAGCAAGATAATGCATGATGTAGATCATGTCATTACAAATAATGAGAAGTAAAAAATCAAGAAGCATGCAAGGTAAGAATCAAGAAGCATGTAAGATTGGCCAAGAGGCCAAGCAAACAAGGGACATGGGCACATGTCACTCAAACTAGAAATCAAGCATGCAAGGCATGTTCAAATTCCACTTACACATATAATTTAGAACAAGCAAGGTTGGCATGAAATCCACAATCACATAGAAGAGTACAAGTAAAGAACACTGGTAAATATCCTAAGGCACACACAAGAATATAAATAAAGGACATTGGAAAATGTCCTAAGGCACATACAATAGACAAATAGGAACTAATAAATATAATCACATATAGATATGTAAAACAAGAAAAGAAGGCATGCAATGTACAAGAAATACAATCACATCTAACTAATAAAATCAAGAATTGAAAGCATGTAAGGCATGTAGTACAAGACTAGGTATATGATAAGAAATACACAAGTGCTATATTCTAGTGAGTATTGATAAATTAATCTATGTAAGATAATAAGTAATGTACATCAATATGATAACTAGAGTGTGTAGTGTAGGAATGACATAACTTGGATGGTGTAATTATTGACACAGTGGATTGCACCCTTGGCAGGAGGCCGAGCTCTTGCCTTCCACATGCAACAATGGAAACTCCCATCTTACCTGTGGGTATGGAAAAATTGGGGGGAGAGTCTCTAGATAAGGGTGAGCTCCTTATAGACACCAATATCGTGTCAACCCCCCTTGGTCCCCTTCTAAATGTTAACACTCCTAACCCACACTTGAACCCCTTTCACCTTGGACACCTCACCTAGACACCTCACCCTAAGACCATTTCTTAGCCTATGAGTCACCCTGAGACTAGGTCCTCTAAATCCTAACTACCTAAGACCTATTCTCACTCCATCCTAACTCCCTAACCAACTCTCATGCCTCATAAACCCATGTTTTGACCGTTCTCCAATGGAAAAGGCACTTGGTGGGTGGAGAAACAGGCAAAGGGTTAAAACTAGCCCTTTTACCCATTCTTTCTCTACCGACGTCGGTCAACTCTCGGCTGACATTGGCGGGATCACCGATGTCGGTTACATAAGCCAAGCTCTAACATTGAGCTGCCACCCCACCTTCTTACACATTGATGTGCACACTCTGAGATCTAAAGCACCAGAACTCAACTATCATTCTCCTGGCTACTGAAGCTCTGCACAAAGTCATTCCAGAGACTGGATTGAAACATTGTACGAGGACCTCAACATCAGCCACAATAAGAATAAGCATTCTAACACCTCTAGTTCTTCACCTAATAAGAGATAAGTATTTTGGGTCTTAATTCAGTGTTTTAGAATACATTGTTAATTATTTTCCATTTGATATTTCTAAATACTGTCAAGAGGCCCGACTTCTTCTGTGGAAGGGCTGAAAGGCCTTCCTTTTATTCTCACCCCTTTTTCACATTCCAACCTCCACCTATACCCTTCCTCAAACCTCATTCACCTTCCCACAATCCTGCACCAACCTCTAAACTTCTAGAAACCTCTTGTGTACTCTGAAAATATCCTAAAAGCCATCCAAGGCCAATAACCCCTATCGACATTGGCAACCTAACCGACGTCAACACCATTTACTAGACTGACCTCGACTGGAATACCAACGTTAGTGATTGTGACATACTGACTGTATGGAATAGGTACGCACTATCTATCTTTCTCTTTCTTTAAGTCATTAATCATTTCTTCTCTTACAAAACTCTTTTTCTTTAAATAGTGGACTGTCATCCCTTAGGGAGCTTTACGCTTCTAGGACCGAGCGCGTAGCTTGGTAGTCCACCATATCTTCTTCTAACATCTTATTTGTTCAAGTTTCTTTCTTACTACAAGTGTTTCCTCCACAGCCAAAGAGGAGCTCCCACAAAAGCTTGGATACAGTGTGCACTTAATCCAGGTAACATTAAACCCCTAACTCTTAACCTTAGTTTCTTCCTCCTTTGATTGCAATTAGTGAAAATATAGATAAACATTCTGGCACGCCTAGTGGGACCCTGGAGTTTTCCTTAGGTTCATTCTTATTTTAAATCAAACTTTCATATAGATGCATTAGAAAACCATTAACAAAAGTTAAAAAGAACATCTCTTTTTCTTCTTGTTATTTTTTGCATGCATCATAGAGTAGTGAAAAATTCATACTCTTTACCTCTTCTCTAATTGTTTGCATCTAAATAACATATTTCAATTTGGGTTAAAAACTACTACATTTCATTCTTGCTTGAATGCATACTTAGCCCACTTAGTAATTAAAGCATTATGAATGAATCGTAGTACACAAATGTTACACAACCAAACCACAATCACCTCAAATCAAACACATAAACTTACTTGAGACAAGGCCCGCCTAGGATTTCATCACCTAACAGATACCTTACCCCACTTGGCGATCCTACTTGGACTTCATTACTAAGAGGAGGACCCACTCTATTCTCTAGCAGAGTATAAACTATAGGGAAGGTATATTTTGGCTAAGTGGCCTAGCTCAGCTATGGGTTCGTGAAGTGAAGGGAGCAAGCCCCAGCACCAGGCCACATACTGAACCTAACACAAATATTTTTAAGCACCATAACACAACCTAAAACTGCCATAGACTTCTTCTCTAGGACCTATTCTACAAGCCCAACTCCCAACACATTCTCTTAAGACACAAGCCACCATGACTCTAAAATTTATTCCTAGGAATCTAACATTTTAGAGGTTACTTGCCTAATCATCTATTATGCTATTTTTATCTAATTGTTTGAGATGGTAAGGTCACATCATTTTGAAGTCTAAAAACAACTCAAAATTTCTTCTTCTTTCAAAAAACTATCATTTTTATGTGTTTTTGGAATTACATAGAAACTGACATTAGTTTTTCCACTGACCTCAGCAATCAAACCTTCACCGACATCAATTAAATAACCAACATTGGTTACTGTCAATTAATTAAAAAAATAAATAAAAAAATTCAGACATCAAGCTTAAAACCCAAATTTCTTGCTATTTAACACAAATTCTAGTTTTCTGAAACTAAAACACCTAGTTTTTGGAACTTGAACCCCTTTCACCTTGGATGGTTCTGACATGCAGTTAAGCCAAATCCCTTATTGACCACGCAAGTCAAAATCCACTCCCACCTTCACCCTTCGTACCTAGTCATCTAATGGAGCATACTTTAGATACTGAGCATACTCCTATCCAACCTACCCCCAATCAACCTCCTATTGTTCCCAAAGGGGATCAAGATTTTGAGAGATTTCTTGACCACAACATCAAGGCTCTCCAACATTATCTCGCTAGAAGCCAAATGCGAGATCCTTTAGGTAACCCTATTTATGGGATGCTAACTTCTTTGGTTGAAGCAGTAATGATATCAACAGCATCTACTACCCAACCTATGGTCACTCAAGCCATTGCCTCAACCAATAACCCAATCATGGCCGATGTTCAAAAATTGGCCTCCCCTCTTATCCTTTCTAGCCATACCTCCATCAGGGTTTCTGTACCCCCTCAATTGCAAATAATTCAACCAAGTTTGACACCTTTCCAAAACTTGATTGTCTCTATCCCATCCACTCTTGCACCTATAAACACGAGAGTGACCACTTATCATTTAACTAGTGTCACCTCCATCCAACCACCCTTGGCGGCATCTAGTCAAGTTGTGCCCTCCAACTTCATAGCACAAGCCCCCTTTTCCTCGACATTAGCCCCTATGATGAACTATCAATATGTTGCACCTTCACAAATGCAACCAAGTACATCATACACCCCTCCTAATGCCTTTCAGGTACCCTATAACTTAGGGGGTGCCCCTCCTGCCAATCCATCTACCAATCTAATTAAGATGCTGATGGATAAGATGTCCAACCTTGAGACATTTGTTTCAAGTTTTAGGAATGTTCTTTCATATGAACAAATCTACAACGAACCTATTCACCCTTTAGTTCTTATTCTACCATACCCTAGCCAGTGGGAACTCCCAAAATTTACTCACTTTCAAAGTAAAGAGGACCCACAACAACATCTACGAGCATTTAGACACGCTTGCTACCTCATAGCGCACGATGATGTGTTATTACTTCATACATTCCCTATGTCACTTTTTGGGGCCACCCTTGACTGGTATAGCTCCATTACCAGTCATTCTCTCTTCACCTTCACTCAACTCAGTGAACTATTCCACGACCATTTCTCAATCAACATCACCAAGAAGGTCTCCATCATAGACCTTTATTCCATTAGACAATTCAAGGATGAGTCAATAGCTGACTTCATCACCCATTGGAGAGGTTTGATCAACCAACTCTCCTTCTACCTACCTCATCTTGAGCTCATTGAGCTCTTTTCAAGAGCATGTGCCAAGCACATCTCATCCACTTTGTGAGTTCAAACTTTCTGCACATTCGATGAAGCTTTCACTATGGCCTGAAAGCTTGAACTTCATGCAGTCGAAGAAGACAGGGTCAAATTGCATAGCAAAAATACAAATGCAAAATCCAATGACCCTTCTTCTTCCAAACCTTCTTCTTCCCACTCCAAGTCCAAGGGATCGGTGAATGTTGTGGTTCTTAGGTCATCATCTTCTACCATAACCAACCAATCTGAGCCTTCCACTTCACAAAACATCACTAGAGAATTCTAACAATAGTATGAACAGTGATGATACACTCCAATAGGAGAATCGTATGCTTCTGTATTAGATAAATTAGTAAAGCACGGGGTCTTCAACCTCCCTCAAATATGACCACCCCAATTTGACCCCTCACGAGCCATCCCTGCATGGTATAGGGAAAATGACTTTTGTAACTATCATCGTGTCAAGGGTCATGACACAGACAATATCAAAACCTTCAAAAACATTGTTCAAGACATGTTAGACAAAGGGGACCTTGTTTTGGATAACCCTAATGCATCGGCTAACCAAAATATGGATGTCTTTATGCAACCATTTCCTAACCATCTCCCAAGTCAAAACAATGTTCAGACCATGGCCGATGACCTTCAAGAGCACAACATACACACGGTCGACATGGTTTCTCCTTTCATTCCTAACCAACCTCTCCCACAATCTAAAGAGGTTGGTCAACCCATTTTTCCACCACAAGTAGAAGAGCCTACTTTACCTGTATCACCTTCACGACATCAAACACCTCCTCTACCCATTCTTCTACCTCGTGAGGATCTTGTATTACCTATTCCTCTTTCCCCCACCTTCCCTCTTCTTCTACCATTGGAAGAAGTTACCATTCATACCCCACACCCTCATGTAGAAGGGGCCATCATCCCTTTACTTTACCCTTTAGAGGAGCCTTCCTCTCCTATATGTCCTCCACTGATTGAGGATAGTCCTCCATCCACCCCCTTTCACATGTAGGAGAGTCTACTTTGACCTTTCCCATATTGGAGGATGCTTTGATGGTACCAACGCCGATGGGCCCGCCCTTATCCTTCTTATCACCAATAGAGGATCATACTTTCCACACTCCTAAATCACACATGGAAGGCATGATCATCCCTATGCTCTATCCACTTGAAGAGCCAAATTCTCCAATCCCTTCTCCAATGAGAGAAGAACTCACCACCTCACCCACTTCAGCCGAGGAAGATTTGGTGATGGTTCTCTCTCGCCTTTTGCCCATGATCACTGCATCCAACACATTTCCGCTCTCACAATCACCCAAATCCTGTAAAAGACCAACTGTAAAGCCTCACACAATGTCATCTAGACTCTTCTCTCAATTGGAAAAAAACTTAAGATTCCTCCATTCTAGGAACCTAAAACATGAGGCACTATGGGAGCGACTTAAGGCTCCTTATCTTACACATCCCACTTCGCCTTATACTGCTAACCCTTCCATGATAATTTCCCCCAAAGTCTCTGATGAGGATTAGGCTTCCACTTCTAAATCATCAGAAGCTCAGCCTTTCATGTCTGAACCCAAACCCTCACAGGTGTCCACCATGTTGAAATAGATTAGATCTCTCAGTGTTTGCCCTGTATCAAACCTCACTCACCCACAAGTCTAGGTAGATTTGAACCTCACCCCACATAGTAGTGGTCCTCACACCATACTAAAGAAGGCTACTAAACCATGTCGGTATACTCCTCCCCCACCTTCACCATTGCCCTCTATCTTGGGTCCACATCCTTCCACTTTAACAGGATTGTTCCCTATGCCAACACCTCACAAAAACAAACTGCCTCCATTACTCCCTCTACCCATCAAAAACATACTTCCTTCAAAAAATTTGACACCTCTCACCAAGAAAGTGCCATCTACATGTGTGGCCACACTACCAACCAAAAAGGTGGTACAAAAAACTACCCCTACAACTCCTAAATATAAGTTGTCAACCCTTATTGCAACAACAAGTGCAGACCCATTAGTGGGTTCTTATGCTTCTCTATTATGCTGATTTTTGTAGTCTTCTAGCATCGTTCTCCCACTCATTAAACCATACCGACCTCTCGGATCAAAACCATCTTGGTTTGATGACACTCAAATCTGCTGGTATCATCGCGCACCTGGGCATGATACTAAAAATTGCTATGCTCTTAAGGTTGTCATTTGACAACTCCTAGAAAAGAACACCCTTCTTATTAAGGATTCTCTTGACCACCTTTTTGACAAACCATTGACACCATCTCATGCCTCCCAAACCTCCTCACTTGAATCAGGATGCCAACGTGAGATTATGGTCCCTCTACCACCTTCTCCCCCTTTATTCGAAATCAATACTATTAATGTGGCCACCAGGTCCCAAACCCTAAAGGATAAAGGAAAAGAGCAGGTCTCTATCCCTTGGACATATCCATTCATCAAGCCTTCTCAACCAACAAAACCCAAGATTTCTATCTTGGGCACATCTTAACCAACATCTTTGGGGGAAATTCCTCCTAACCTCTCTAGTCCACATGATGTTTGGTATAAGCGACTTGTTGACTACTTAACTTATTCTATCATTCCTCCCAACCTCTCTAAAAATGGATGGTAGGATTTTATCAAGAGTACTATTCAATACACCATGCTAGGGGGTCTTCTCTACAAATGAGGTCTCGATGGCCTCTTTCTCTGATGCCTAAGTACCACTGAGACATCTCATGCCATCAAACAAGTCCATGATGGGATTTATGGAACACATTTCAGTGGTAACTCAGTTGCAAAGCACATCCTCCACCTGGGCTATTATTGGCCCACTCTTAACCAAGACTACAATGACTATGTTTAGCATTGTATCAAATGCCAGCAACATGCTAACCTACTTCATGTCCAACATCGTATCAAGCGTGCCTACAACAAAAATTTGAAAGAGCGAGATTTCAAAATTGGAGATCTCATCCTTAAAGAAAACCAACATGTGACCAATATGGAAAGATGTAAACGTGGCAAGTTTGCTCCTAATTAGCTCGAACCTTACATAATAATGCACAAGTATGGATCAGGAACTTATCATCTATCTTCTCTCAAAGGCTAGCCAGAACCTGAGCCCCTTAATGCCTTACATCTACAACCATTCTACTATTAACCAAGTAATCAATCACTTGATGTTTAACTTGAGCTTGTCCCTTGAGCAACCCCCGTCATCCTCATTCCTATTCCTTTCAACCCTTTTTCCCTACAAACATTAATTAACCCTTTTTTAAGCATTAAAATGCTTTGTCCTAATAAAAGGGAAACCCCTAAACCTCTATAGTCTAGTCCATGACTAAAAGTTCAGTTAACAAAACAAACATAAAACTGGGATGCCTAACAAAATATTACAAGGTCATAAACTATCAAAGTAGACTGTTCCCTCAAAGGACAACTGCATTATTGTTGTAATTAATAGACTGCTCCCTTGAAGGATAACTATTCAAAGACATCCAAACATACAAAGCAAAATATAGACCACTCCCTCAAAGGATGGCTATGCTCAAATTTTTCTACCAGAACAACACTCTCTCAGAATCTTCCCACATTGATCAGCTTCACATGACAACAAAACAAAACAACATCCCCAAGTAGACTTCCCGTATTGATCAGTCTACCAAAAAAAAACTGACTGACAAATTATTAAGTCATGGACTTTCTTATAGTCTTTCTCAGGGTCACCTATAAAAGGTGTAAAGTTATCCTTGCTAAAAAGGGTTATGCTATCCTCACATATCACGTAATCACACCTATTACCCCACAATACCCAAGGGATTTTGAGCTCATTAAATGTCAAGTGCTTAGAGTACTTCTCTAACACAAACCAATGGTCAACGATGTAATGCATGAATGGGGCTTTTGTTTGCAAAAACGCTATCTATGCTATCATTATGGTCCTTGTCAATGAAAGAGCAACGTGCCTTTCACTTCTTACAAACCTTTGTCACATGCCAGTTTATCTTTTAAGACGTAGTGTCTTAAAATTATATGCTCGCATATTGTCATCTCATAAAGTTATGAACCTAATATTCAACTCAATTTTATCATAAATAACATCACATGTTTATGATAAAATACAACCAAAACATTTTCTAACCACTAACATAACATCATGATTTATTTAGTGTAAATACCAATTTGTGTTATATAAATTATCATAGCCCATTCACACTAGTTTTTATGGAAAACAATACACATGAAAACTATCAACCAAACATAATTTATGTCAAGCATATACCATCACCAATATGGAAACCTGTTGAAGCATAAATAAACTCATTTCATTTTTAGCATACATCCATCACCAATATGGAAAATTGCTAAGGATGAAAAACCACATAACCTATGTTACAACATACACCATCACACAATATGGAAAAGGCTATAACATCATCATACACTCATCATTTCAAGCATGTACCATCAAACATATGGGAAATGCTAAAAACACTAACATAACCAAAACAAATAACCACAAGTCACATCCATAACATGACAGTATCTCAAACATCTCATCTCATATATATATAACTGTCAAGTATAGGTATACATCAAAAATATCTAAAATAGTACAATATTTACATGTCTCTCTCAAAATGTATGTACATCTCACGTCAATGGCACACAAGATGGTATATATATATATATATACACACACACACACATCTCAACTAACAACTAACACCTCATGGCTGTGGTGGTGGTCGTGGTCATGAAGACATCAAATCATCTCTGCTCTCTGACTATCACCATCTCTGAGAACTGGAAGTAGTGGCACACGACACAGATCACTGCTGAGCTAGCATCTCAGAATACTACTAGATCTATGGATACTCCCTAATGGCACCCTCATAATATGTAATCTCATCCAACACAGTGTTATACCTAGATATAGGTATAGTCTATGATGGACCCATCGATCTCGATGCCATGCCCTGTAAAGAATTCTGTGGCTATGGCTATGGAGGTGGCTGAACTAGCTACTACACTGGCTATTGTGGTGGTGGATGAATAGGGCCTTGCCCTCCAAAACCTTGCCCTACCAATACTTGTGCCTGGGTTGTGACCAACTACCTCTACAATGTAGTAACCTACCCTGTCAGGGTAGCCACCTGTGTTGTCAACATTATCACCGACCCCTGAAGCACTACCACCTATGCTCATGCTATATCTCTCTCCTAGATGGTGGCATCCCTCTCTCTATTGATTTCTTATAGATCGAGAGGTGGTCCCCTCTAAATCCTTGCATAGTGACCTACCCACCAAGCTGAGTAGGCCACTGTACACCCTAAATCTACCACACCTGGACCTGTGGGTATCTCCTCAAAATATAGCTACTCTGTCTCATTTGGCAGTGGGAGGAGCACCTCAATATCATCTTATTTGTACTATGAAAAAGTAGGTGGTACATCCTATAAAAGCCTATACTGGTGCTGCACTCTCTCAGTAGGCACTCTCTCGAGCTCACCAGCTCGCTTGCCCCTCACCCATCACAAGCTCTGGACCCCCACTAGCTACTTTGCCTAATCTTTAAATACTAGATATACCAAGTACATCCTCTAAATGATATCCACTAGGATTAGGGCATCCAGTACCCCCTATAATAATCAATATCTTGAGCGATGGCATCTACACGTATCTATGCCATGACCTCTTGCCACCACCTGAAACTAACTCTAAAGCTAGCCTGGATCACTACTAGGAGGCTAAGAGGTCATGTCACTACGATGTGCTCGTATGCCCAATAATGCAAGAGGTGGCCCACACACAAGCTGTACTACCACCACTAGTTAATCCCCCATAGCTCCCTGTATAACTAGGCTAAAAACACTAGAGCCCACACAAAAACTATCTACTCCCCTAACATATCTACCAAAACCCCAGTCATCAAGATCAAGAATCTCCCTCTCTCTACATTAAGAAGGGCATAAACAGTGATGCTGATCATCATCAAGATGGCTAGTCGATGCTCATCCTCATCAATAGCATAAATCAACTCATATGCAAAACTCGCTGAATGGTATGTAGCCTCAACAATGTGCTCTCTAAACAACGTCACCATATGAATGTCATGCTCCTCTCTCAAGCATGCATATAAGTCTACCCTATGTATTAGCAACTGCAAAATCTAATACACATCCTCTACTGTCACAGTCAACTCTCTAGTCAGTAGGTGAAAGGTGTTGGTGGTATGATCCTACCACTCAATCAATGCCACTATCAAGCTGACATCCCTAGCTACATGACAATATCACCACAACTCATCGGGCCCTATAATGGCCATGTGTGTCCACTCCTCTCCTGTGATGTCTCAATGCATCTGCATCAACAATGTCAGGATATGATCTCTCAGTGTCAATGACTGCCTAGCCTACATCCAACCAACACACATGCAATAATGTTAGCAAACATTACGCAAACAACTACCAACCTCTTTAACTCTTCTTCCCTTTTTGGGAGAACTACATTGGCCTAAGGCCCTTAAAAGTAGGGGCTATATAGGTAGCACTTAGTTGACATGGGGTCTTCTAAGGTTAGCTCAACCATTCATTCATTCATCTACCTAATGGATGAACTATCTAAACCCTAAGCTCACTGCCTATTGTAAATCACCATACCCAAGAGTGCATCGGCATGACTTAGGCCCTCCAAATTATTATTTTCAAAGCCTAAACAACATTTTAAGGCAATCAACATTGATTAAAGTGCCGATGATGGCACCTACCTAACTGATGTCGACATTGCTGACATCAAATTTTTTGTCAGCCAACGTCGGTGGAACCACCGACGTTAGTGACTAGTTCAGACCTAGGGCCAAACCCTAAAAGTTAGGGTTTCCCCATTTTACCCCTAAAAACACCCTAAAACACCCCTAAAGCTACCTAAATAAACCTACCTAGCCTACCCAACCTTCTAATTACCCTTCCCCCTGATCTATTGCTCAAAACTCAAAAAATTACAAAAAATAAAATCAACTCCAAAATCAATCAAACATTCAAATCACACACCCTACCTTATCTCATCATCACCACTGAGGTGGTATAATGGGTGCTAGTGGTGGTGGTCCTCCTACAAGGCCTCCCCTGATGTCTACCATCTCCATCTACCCCATCTCCTCAATCTGATTGCCGGTGGCCCACAATGCCTCCAATAATTCTCCAACACTCCAACACTCACCCACACTACTTACCACTCACACTTTGACACCTAGCACTACTCCCATAAACAAACTGGAGGTCTCTATCACTCAACACCTTAGAGCTCTCTTTTCCAACACTTCAAAAGTCATAAATGACTTTTGGTGGGCCACCAATCCACTTTTGTTAGGTTTGTAAGGCCACTGATGTCAAAAAACTATGCCCTAAGCTACCAATATCAGCTGATGTTCTACTGACATCAGCAAAATATGCCTTTCAAATTACTGACATCAGTTCCCTAACCGATGTTGGTGACATCAAAACATAGGTCTATTCTAAACCTACCTAAAATCATGACCAAACAACCAGCCCTGACACTATAAAAGTCACCTAAACTTCTCATGGGGCACATTAGAGGTCATATACATCTCCCTAACCACAACAAACAACACTTGAGATCACTTATATCTCAGCCTAACTCGACAAATGACCTTGGAGATCGTGACTATCTCTTTAGACCATGACCACTTTAGAGACAATTT
Source organism: Torreya grandis (assembly GCA_037957365.1). NCBI lineage: Eukaryota > Viridiplantae > Streptophyta > Pinopsida > Cupressales > Taxaceae > Torreya > Torreya grandis. The sequence goes on from JARHVA010002988.1 coordinate 435,527, forward strand.
TGCCTTAGTTATTTTGATTGCATATGCTACCTCACAACTAGTTAGCAAATTATACGCACCGTCACACCTATTGTCAGATCACGACCCAGCTGATCCCCAATATCTGTGAATTTTTCATGTTTTCCAAGAGCACTTCCAAGCCTAGATACTTAGAACATGATGACCATTGGAGCTATAGCTTTGATCGATCTAACCCAATTAGCTACCATTAATAAGCTGGGGATCAATTACTTTGATTTTAGTCCTCTTTGACCATTAGAGCTACAGCTTTGATCATTTAACCCAATTAGCCACCACTAATAAGCTAGGGACCAGTTACTTTGATTTTAGTCCTCTTTAACCTTGCTTATGACAATTTGACCTACCTATCAAGTGAAGTGGTATACATGTAATCTCGACTATTGCAGTGTTCACACTCTAACCTCACCTTACCCATCCATTGCCTATCAAATTGGCACTTGATATTGGGTTCCCTTCTCTCAATTTTTGCTTTGAGGAGGAATACCTCATCCCATACTTGGGGCAACCTACACCTATTTTTGTATTGTAGTTCATCAACACAAACCATAAGACAAAAAGGGGCAAATTTAGACACCAATATCGTGTTAACCCCCCTTGGTCCCATTCTAAATGTTAACACTCCTAACCCACACTTGAACCCCTTTTACCTTGGACACCTCACCTAGACACCTCACCCTAAGACCATTTCTTAGCCTATGAGTCACCCTGAGACTAGGTTCTCCAAATCCTAACTACCTAAGACCTATTCTCACTCCATCCTAACTCCCTAACCAACTCCCATGCCTCATAAATTTGTGTTTTGACCGTTCTCCAATGGAAAAGGTGCTTGGTAGGTGGAGAAACGGGCAAAGGGATAAAATAACCCTTTTACCCATTCTTTCTCCATTGATGTCGGTCAAATCTCGACCGACGCCAGCAGGATCACCGACGTCAGTTACATAAGCTGAGCTCTAACATTGAGCTTCCACCCCACCTTCTTGCACATTGACATGCACACTCTAAGATCTGAAGCACCAGAACTCAACTATCATTCTCCTAGCTACCGAAGCTCTGCACAAAGTCATTCCAAAGACTGGATTGAAACATTGTACGAGGACCTCAACATCAACCACAACAGGAATAAGCATTCTAACACCTCTGGTTCTTCACCTAATAAGAGCTAAGTATTATGGGTCTTAGTGTTTTAGAATACATTGTTAATTAGTTTCCATTTGATATTTCTAAATACTGTTAAGAGGCCTGACTTCTTTTGTGGAGGGGCTGAAAGGCCTTCCTCTTATTCTCACCCCTTTTTCACATTCCAACCTCCACCTATACCCTTCCTCAAACCTCATTCACCTTCCTGCAAGCTTGCACCAACCTCTAAACTTCTGGAAACCCCCTATGTACTCCAAAAATATCCTGAAAGCTATCCAAGGCCAACAACCCCTACTGACATTGGCAGCCTAACTGACGTCAGCACCATTTACTAGACCAACCTTGGTAGGAATACCAACATTAGTGAATGTGACATACTGACTATAGGTAATAGGTACACACTATCTATCTTTCTCTTTCTTTAAGTCATTAATCATTTCTTCTTTTACAAAACTCTTTATCTTTAAATAGTGGACTGTCATCCCTTAGGGAGCTTTACACTTCTGAGACTGAGCGTGTAGCTTGGCAGTCCACCATATCTTCTTCTAACATCTTCTTTGTTCAAGTTTATTTCTTACTACAGGTGTTTCCTCCATAGCCAAAGAGGAGCTCCCACAAAAGCTTGGATACAGTGCGCACTTAATTTGGGTAACATTAAACCCCTAACTCTTAACCTTAGTTTCTTCCTCCTTTGAATGCAATTAGCAAAAATATAGAGAAACACTCCATTCGATATATCCTTTAGGTCTTGTATCTCATATTGCTAACAAATAAAATGGAAAAGGGGGGGTTGAAAAGGGGAGAAGGATGCTGAAACAAGACCTAAACCTAAACTTAAAAAGGTGATACACTAAAAGAGGTTGATCTACTCATCCCAAACATACACTTTCACCAAGGAAAAGTTACCACACACATCATTTGACATAAGAAATCCTTTTACATCAGTGAGTCAGGGGTCCATGGAGATACATGGAGGAAGAACTACCAGAGGTGTCCTCAAACACACTATGGTAGCCTATTCACAGGCACCTATACTCCTCTAGGGACACTTCTAGCAAACCTGCAAATGGGAAACTCATAATGCACTAGATGTGCTAAAATAATCTTGTGAGAGCATCATGGAAAATGACTCAACATAGAACAAAGTCATAGACACATATTAAAGTGCAAAACTTAGAATGGAGGTAAAAAGCTATGTCTCGATTAAAGGTAAAATGGCATAGAGTTCTGCCTTACAAACCCAAAGATTTTTGGGGCAAAACTTTGCCTTATAGGTTAAGAGCAATCCCTTCTCAAAATGAGAAGTTTACAATATATAGAAAGAGAAGAAGGAAAATACTTTGGCACTTTCTGACCAGCTGGCCCATGTGTGTTGAGAGCATTGGGAAGAGGAAGCTGCTTGATAGATAATGCTGTGTCGGCTCCTACTTTGACTTTGGCATTCAAACATTAATGTGAAAGCATGGGCCATGCCTCTTTTCTATAAATAGACTACTCCCTTTAGATATTTACATGGTTTGTCTACTTATAAATGCAAAGTGGAGAAAATAGGGCACACTGTTCACTGTTTGCACCTCTTGATGACCACTTGACAAGCACTGTTCCAACTACTAGAGTAACTCCTTCCCCTTTGCTACCTAGGCTATTTTGTCCATATTTTCACTTTGTCTCTTCCTATTTTATCTCTTTAGGCTCCCTTCTGGTTGGTGCTCAAAAGATCAACGACTATTTCATTACTGTAAAATCGACATTCACGAGCCCGTCATCATTTGAAAACCAATAGCTAGTTCATGGTGCCCAACTTTGACATATGTGCACCTGTCACCCTCCCTTGGTCAATTCCTTTGGCCCTTTTTCCTTTCCTTTGGCTTCTTACTCTGGTCAGGCTTTTGTCCTCTTTGGTTGGGCTTTTCTTTTAGCCCCTTTTCCCATAGACAAAATATCTGCAAGAATGATCATGCTCGCTTCCTTTCCTTCAGAGTTTTTTTTTGGGTTTTTTGTCATGGCTTTTTCCAAATTTATTTGGACTTTTTGTTTGAAGAAATTCTCATCCTTTGCCTTAAACTAATTTCTAAAGTAAACTTACCTTTTTGGCCTTGTTCACTTTTGGTCTTTTTCAAGTGTCCCCTGCCCTCCCTCCGCAAGGGCACTTGGGTCCAAAACTACCCTCCACAAGGGAACTTGACCTTTAGTTTTTTGGGACAATCCTTTGAACCAAGCCGTTGAACTGATCGATTGAACCAAAATTGGTTCAATGGTTCAACACTGCATGCCACTCATTTGTTGAACCAAGCCTTTAAACCTACCACTTGAACCAAATGCTTGAACCCACAAAGGTTCAATGGTTCAATGGTTCAATGGTGCATTTTGCTTATTCTTTTGATAGCTTGAATCAAACACTTGAATCATTTGTTTGAACCAACCGCTTGAACCAACCACTTGAACCAACCGCTTGAACCAAATGCTTGAACCCAAAATGGTTCAATGGTTAAATGGTTCAATGCTATTTGTTTAAACTTTGCTGATTTAAAACCAAACCCCTTTGAACCTTCCACAATGAACCAAGTGATGAACCAAGACTTTTAACTCTACCAATGAATGAATCCTTTGAATTAGACCATTGAACCGAGCCTTTCAATTAGACTAGTGTATCCAAATGTTGAACCAAAGCTATGAACTCATTCCTCTCTTTACCAAAAGACTCGTATAACTCAATTTGAACTGGTTCAGAACAATATGAAGAAAGGGGGGGACCAATTTTGGCTTGCAAGGCCAAAATGGTCAACAATAATCATGTAGAATATGCCCTTAGTGGGTAGATATATTGATATGTGTCTTGAATGTAGAAGTAGGATGGCCCCTCAATGGGTAGAGTGAAGCAATCAAGGATCTGGATGTCACTACACACACTCAAATAAGATCAAGTGAAGCATGGTAATTTAGATAAATCGATAAACAATAGCATAAAATAGAAAAATGTACATCTAGCCTAGTAGTAGAGATGTAAAGCATGGATAATGCATACAATTTAGATGTTTTTGTTTTTTTGAATATTTTTTTATTTTGATATATTTGATATATTTTTTGATTTTTGATATTTTTTAATGTTTGTGTATATTGAAATGTTATATTATTTTTGTATTTTTAATATATTTGAATGTTTTTTTTGTATTTTTGATATGAGATATGTACAATCAATCATTAGGAAACTATGTAAAAGAAATTGAAAATAAGATATGCACAAGTAACTAAGGAAAAATGATACTAACTGATGACTCTCATGGGAGACTCCCTATCATGGTGTCTTGTATCAAGGAAAGGGATCATGCATGATCATGAAGCATGATGAAAGGACTGGGACTGTAACTCTAGAAGCTGTGTATGTTGTATATGCTCTAAAATCTCTAAAGTCGAAAATGACTATGGGGTACCCCTATAACTTTGAGAAGTGGATGCAACTTTAGGGATTTTTGGGACCCATATGGTAGTAAGAGAAGCTCTCTAAACACATGCTTTGTGTTTAGAGGCATGGGACCTCAATGAGACTATCTTGGGTGTGAACACTATAGCTAAAATCTATCTATAATTATAAAACTATGGTTTTTATAAAAGATACCTCTATGAAAGTGTATGTACTCTTTGTGCTGGTGATAGAGGTCTTGACTGTGTTTGAATCTAAATTGGAGGAAGAACTAAAATTGGTGAAGGAAATGAAAATGGTGGTAGAACTAAAACTAGTGATTGTAAAGTAGTAGATGGCTCTGAAGTGAGGAGTGGTAACTTATGTATAACTCCACTAACCATAACAACTTGATTAGCATGAATGAATTTCATGCATTTGTGAATTGTAGAAGGTACTTCTCAAAAAAAATTGAATCTATGGTCAACCAAGTAACACATCAAAAACTCATACACTAGGAATGATAGTAAATGGTGTGGCTACATGTGTTGGACTAACCTATAGAGGAAGTACAATCTCACCTAATGAACTCTATATGTGCCCCATAAATCTACTAATAACTATGTCCATTATAGTGATATCCTGCTTTAAATATCCCAAATGTTATAGTAATGGAATAGTTCACATGTTTATTTTAGATTCATTATCTATGAGAACACCATGAATAAGATGATTATGAATGTAAGCTCTAGTAAAGAGTGCATGATAATCCAATTCATCCTTAATTATCTCCTGCTCAAAGAAGGAGATAAAAGGTCTAGCCGAAACTCTACAATTATATACACCAATCATATTTCTCAAAGGATGTGACTCAACTCAAGGTGCCCTATATGTATTTGGTGAAGGATGTGCATGATATGCATGGTGATCACCTAATGTATCCCCTATATCTTGTTTAGAATGTTGTGGGAAAGGATTTGAGGAAAAATTTAGAGTGCTTGTATTCTTGCTTACTTTGTGATATTTTCCAACCCATTTTAAATGACTTTGAATGGGATTTTATAGGGATCTATTGGTCATGGGTCAAATGTATTCACATTAGGTTGACAAGAAGGAGGATAGGAATCAAAAGGGAATGATTTTTGGTAGTAAAAATTTACTTGGATAGGAGCATTAGAAATAGACACCCTAGGTTCTAGCGCTATAGTCCAAGTTGGGCACTATTGTCTCAAAGGAATCAGACCCAAGGGGATGGAATCATCACTAGAAATGCTACCTGGAAGAGGTGGAATCACCATTTGGAGGACTATAGATGACTGGGAATCAGTGAAAAGATGCCTATGAGGTTCATGAGAGAAAAAAAGAGGGACCTATAGGTTGGGTGTCACAATCCACACTCAATTTACTAATTTTCACATTTTATATGACTACAAGTATCAATATTGAAATTCAAACTGAATAAGAGTGTAAGGATTAATTAATGAATATCATGACAAGTCTCATAAGAATGACGTATCATATCATGCCACCAATAAAAATTATCAAGATTTTACCATTTTGGAGGAGGTTTGGAAGGATCAAAGCTCATGGATTTAGAGGGTGGTCATTTATTCTTAAGTTATTATATTCTTAAGGGAGGGTAGGATGGGTTAAAATTGGTTGAATCGGATTCTCCCTTTTGAGGTTGGGGACACTTATATGAATCAATGTTATGAGAAAATGATTAGAATGGTTTCTTAGTAGTTACTTGAGTTGATTCAAATTAAATCATAAGAAAGTCTTACCTTTTTTCTTGGTCTAAGGCTTATTCTAAATTTTTAGGGGAAAACATCCAAAATTTGTATTGAAGAGGAGATTTAAGAGTGGTAATAAATAGTTTTAAACAAGTATAATCAGTCATGTTATGGTTCACTTTATTAGCTAGAGACTTCCATCATTTGATGAAAGTGTAAGTAGATTCATTAATAAGTTATTTGGCATTGATGAAGTGGCTAAGGTAATTTTAAATAAGGTCATCATGTTAGAATTTCTTCACTAGAACATTGATTAAATCCTCTAGATGTGTGATGGAATGTGAAGGGAGTTGATTATATCATTCAAGTGCATCACCAATAAAGGTTTTAGATAGGATCTTGGTGGTAGCAAAGGTGTTAGTTTGGACCCATTCCTTGTACACATTACCAAAATATTTAAGATAGTAGGGTCGTTAGTTCCATCATATGTAATAGTTGGAGAAATGTTTCCAATATCTAAGGATATAATGAATGGAGATAAAGGTTAATTTTGAATATGTTGAATAATTTTGTTATGCAAAGGAGGTTGAGAGATGAGATTCACATTGGCAAATTTAAGAGGAGGAGGTAAAAATATTATTTGGTTGAGTACTTATGACTTTAGGCGGTTGATTAGCCATTATTAATATATGATATTGAATTTTCATCATTTTGGAGTTGTTAGTTGTTGGCATAACATTCATTTTTTGAATCATTTGAGCAAGAATTTGAGTTCTATTAATGGGATGAGTAGGATTTTTGGGTAGAAGAGGATTCAAATTCTCAACATTGGTAGTGGGGGGAGGACTAGGATGAGTAACTTTAACTATATTACATTTTGGTTTCCTTAAGGATGCAAAATATAGGATACAAGATGTAGTAATTAGTTTGGGGTTAGGAAGACATGAAAGAAGTAATTCAATAGTTTCATCTGAAGTGATAATAAAAGTGAGGTTATGATCTAAATCCTTGGTTATGTAGTTTTATTGACTAATTTTAAGCTAAAAATAAGACATAATTATGAATTTATTAGGTTATTAAACTAGGTCAGCCACCTTTTGAACTAGGTCAACCACCTACTGGACTATGTTAGAACATAGAGAGAAAACAAACTAGGTTAACCACCAATTAAACCAAGTAAACCACCATTGAAATATGTATGAAAATAGAGGTGAAACAAACTAGGTTAGCCACCTGATGAACTAAGTCATCTAGAACCTACAGATTCAACTAGGTTGATCTATTTGATTTATGGGAAGAAAAATAGTAATATCAAATTATACTAGGTTGCCATGTCTTACGAGTTGACCAAGTATATCTAGTTGAATTATGGAATAAAAATAGCAGTATAAAACAATCCAAAAAGAACAATTTTGACCAACTCAATCTAGTTGAATTCTAGAGACAATAAAAAAAGGCTAAAACAAACTAGATTGACTAGCTTGATCTAGTTGATTGTGTTATATAATTTTAATAAAACTAAAAAACTATCAAAAATAGAATGAGAATCTGAAGCACTAATTAATTTTACTGAGAAACATAAATGATAAATTTAAGTAATTAACAAAATTTAATTATTAAGTTAGCAAGAGTGAACTTATAAAATTGAACAAGATCGACCATGTTGATTTAGAAGTATTATTGAGAATGCTAAAGCTTTGTTGATTGGGTTATCTAGGCAAAATTTGGTCCTACAAAGGAAAAAATATTTGAAACACATTGATTAAATGGAATTAAATAAATTGATTTAGTATTAAAAAAAAAAAAAAAAAAGACAAGATCAACTAGCTTGATCTAGTTTACTAAAAACTAAAAAAATAAAAACTACTAAATTAAACAAAATTGACTAAATCAATTTAGTTGATTTTAAGTGAAAATTTAGAAAATAGTAAAATAATACTAGATTGGCTAGCTCAATCTAATTTGTTGAAATGAAAACCTTTAAATAGAGGATAGAACTAGATTGACTAGGTCGATGAAATTGGAAATCTGAGCACATAAGATAAAACTAGGTCAACATACTCCACCTAGTTGAAAACTTATGCATATAATATGAAACTAGGTCGATAGGCTCAATTTGGTTGAAAAATACTATTTATAAAATATGAAATTAGATCGATGGGCTATATCTAGTTGATTGTAAATGAAAATTAAAAACTATAAGGGTTAGATTCACGTCGGGTTCACCAGAATATATGTAAAGAATTAGGATAGATCTACAACTTGTCCTACTTAGTGAATTCCAATATCAGATAATTTATTCTGACCAAAACAATTCATTGTATAGGTATTTATATTAGGACATGACCAATTCATATCTACTAAACCAAACTAAGGGATATCTTACCACACAATATCAAAGGAGAGGATTCCAAAGCCTCTAGGAAAATAACATTATGTAATAACCCTAGCCAAGACTACAATGCATAAAATAAATCTAATCTAGTTTTCACTAAAACTTATGGAACAAAGGGGGATAATTAAATAAATAAAATAAAAACATGCAAAGAGAACTCTACTTAAGTCAATGTAAAGGTCAACTAAGCAAGGAGTACAAATATAAAAAAAAAACATTTAAGTATAGGTCCATGTATAAATGTCAAATTATACTTTAAGTTATATTTTATATTTAAACTTTCAGGATGTTTAAGAGTGGTTTCAAACCTCTAAGAGATATAATGTAAATTCTAAGTTTTAGAGGGTCCTATTGAATTTTAGACTTAAACATATTTCAGGGTTTTAGGATTTTAGACTTGGCCATATTTTAGGATTTCAGGGGGGCATCATAGGAGGTGAATAGATAGACACTCTAAATAATTTAGAATAATCTTAGGAATGCTACAAAGCCCCAAAAATCTTACAAATCACCAATGGTCTACCCACCCCATTCTTGGTGTACCCTTTAAGGCATTCAGTCAGATAGATTGAAACTTAATAGGTTCCTACAAGAGAGGAATTGTTAGTAAGTGATAAAGTTTATAAAAATATTGTGTGTATACACGTAGTTTTTAGTGGTCACTATACTTAATTTTAGCACATTCCTTGGGATTTATTTCATCAAATTTTTATCATCATTGATTTGGTTCATTTTCATATTAAACTATTCAATCTCATTCTCCAACACACGAGCATGACTTCTCATAGACCACACGTCCTTATAGAATGGAATATTTTATCAATTTTGAGTTTTTTCTCCATTAACTTTACATTTAAGTTTCTCAATGATATTATTTAGTCTACATTCTCCATCATGAATAGCTTCATGATACATTGATAGAGATGAGATCCTTCTCTAGAGAGATTACTCTTTCCTATAGATTCCTTTGGGATGGATCTTTTTTTTCCTTCTCATGTATATATCCTACCATTAATTATTACCACAAATAATAATATTTGGGATAATAATTCTATTTTAGATCCCATGAGCTTAAATTTCATTTGGAAGAGGATGGAATAGTGAGATCCTTACTGATGACCTCCCTTTGGTCTTCAAAATCAAATGGGTCAAAAACATGTCTAACAATCATATATTTATTGAAATTATTGAAATAATATTAAATATTAGATTTTAATAACACAAATTTCCTTTTGGAGTGGATTAAAATAGTAAATTTTTTGGGACGCTTGAGTTTCTTTTTAACTATGGAGGGGGATAGGTCAGATGGCTATGAAGCAGGGTAATTTTCCAAAATAATAACCTTGAGAGTAGAAGTAGGGTTAAGAGTTTGGTATATAATGCTCAAAATGTAAATAAAATTATGGTTATATGGATAGGGACATCTAATTTCCCTAATTTCACATCCGTTACATAAATTTCTAAGGACATCAGAAGGAAAAAATGAATACTAACCAAGTTCTTATGAAAAATGATTAAGCAAGGTGATAAGACAAAGTACACTTTTATCTCTCTTCTAGGGTAACATACCTCATAATATAATATAAAACCTCATTCCAAAGATTAGGTATGTAATATCTCAATAAACCACCTTGGAACTCTGTTATTGTATCTTTTCCCCTTAGGAATATTTTAACATCTTCATCTTTATCCTTCTTCAAATTGTAGAAACTAGATCCTTATGCAACCAAAACCATAGCTTAAGTTATGATTTCCTCCAAAATATTAAAGTATACTCCTAACATCATGACAATCCTCTTCTAATATTTTGTTAACTTAGTAGAAAGAGCCAGGTTACATTCTATTATTCTTAAATAATGTTGACATTATTAAAAATAATTGCATAATTTTAAAATCCATATAATTAAAATAATTATGATGAAACATTTAGAGGTTTAATTATAAAAGTAAAAGTGAAACAAACATTAAATTAAAATATATTTTTTTATAATATTTGCACCTATTAAAATATCACTTTCAAAGAGTGATGTATGGAGGAGTCATGGATGGTTGAGGTCAATTGAATGTAAAATTTTCCTGTGATTACAATATGGGATTTCATGGATTTCAACCAATAAATAAGGCCAATAATAGACAATTCTGATAGAAGATTTTTCAATATGTAAAAGTGATAAATGATTTATAAATAATGTTGGGAGGAGTGAGAAGATAAATATAAAAAAGTTGAATAATGAAGAGAAAAGTTTTAGTATTTGATGATGTAAAATATAATTATTTTATTAGATTATGTTTTTATATTCCATGTTATATTAAATGTGATAAATAAGACATGCATGCATTTATGAAACATATTTAGAGAGGATTATGTTAATTAAAAAAATCAAACACACCCATTGATCCATACACACCTTCCATGCCATTGAGTTCACTCCTCATTTTCTCCTCTACACAATGTGCACATGTCTCACCCATTATTACACACTAATTTGTAAGAAGTTGGATGATAACCTATTACACAAGTCTTGTTTCCAATTGTATAATTTTATGTAGTAGTCACCTCAGATCATAAGATTCACCCCTCACCATATACTCTACTCACTACCTACTTTATAGCTCCCATAACTATGCCAAGTCCTATACCTTCTCACCAATTTATATGTACTCACATGCCTTACATCTCCATGCTAAATTATGTGCCTGCTTATTGAATCCTATGTCCTTTGTAACTCACATATCTTTGCATGTTTCTCTTGTGAAATCAATGGTCTTACACATCCCATTGGCACCTACTCATGGACTCTTTGAATTATTGGATTCCATAACACATCCAAATGTCAACTCACCCTATCCTCGTGTTCTAGGAGGTTCATTAATCATCATCCATCCTAGAATATGAACCAATACAACCATCTTCTTGGTAACTGACATCATTTGTAACTAATATTGTACTCTACTTATATAAGAATGTAAACTACACATCTAGAAAAATGTGGATGATTTTACATAGTTAGAACACAAATATCATGCTTCACATATCTAACCTATAATACAATCATTATAACATCTTTTACTAGTTTTCCCTATTCTCCATTAATGAATAGAAGTTTAAATTCCTATAAATTGACTTACACTCCATTGAATGTGTTTGGTTACTTGTATCTAAATTAGCTTCACTCATTCACTATGTATAACCAAACTCGATTATACCCTATGCACTTGGTCCTAGGCCTTATGACACAGATCATTGGTATTAGATCTTGAAGATCTATCCTATTTATATGCCTATAAACACATGAGTGAAAATTGATAAGGAAGGTTTGTCAATCATATTTGTTTTAGAATATCCAAAAGAATTCTTTAGTAAGAATAATATGGATGACACCTAGAAGCAACTGAGGTAGCACCAAAACCTAAAATCTCATTGTTGATGCTCTAGAGGCACAATGCACTATACTTTTTGGATAATTCCATGACTAGTTGGTACAGTTCAACATACCATCTTCCAAACCATCTATAAAGTTTTCTCAACAATGTTTTTAATAATAGACCCCCTTCAAATTTTAATTCAATATTGACATCCCACTATTCAAAGGCAAGATCGATGCCAAAGCATTAGATGCCTAGATTCGATAACTCAAGGTGTATTTATCAATAAATCACTTCATTGATGTTGAAAATATCACCTTTATAATGTTGAATATGTACATTCTTATGGTTCACTAGTGGGAGGATTTCAATATACAATACACACAAGAGTGTATTCCAATTTAATCTTGGAAGAATTTTGTAGATGCACTAAAAGAGTAATACTAACCTATACAACACCTTCAATCTAAATACATAAAATTATATAAATTATGCCAATATAAAGAACATTCCATATAATACTACACCAACATATTCCTTGACTACTCTATATGCCTACATGAGAAATTGAAGGAGAAACATAAGGTACTGAAGTACATCAACAAACTCTAACAATATATCCATGTGAAGATGGAGTTATTAAATTATAACATGTTGGGGTAAGCATATCACAACACCACCAAAATTGAACCCAAGGCAAGGATAAAGTAGTGTGCCACCTCTTATTCTAACACAACACACAAGGCCCTACCTATGTATAACTCCACATCATAAACTTTTGTGTAAAAGTAAAAAAAAACATACTTATCAAAAAGGAGAGAAACACTAAAAAACTTCTCAATAATCAAAGGCTCCAGTGACTTCTGCTTCAAACAAAGGTAAGAATAAGAAGTATGGTGATAAGTGGTGCCATCACCATCACTCATCCACTCATGATGATTCTAAATGCCATACACAACAGTCCTTACTCTCTCAATATACATCAAGATCCATGTCCATGGATGAAACTAATCTAGATGCATCTTATCTAAGTACTAACACCACTATGATTGACATCTTCAAGGAGCAAAAACACCTCTTCCACACCAAGTTATGGGTGAAAGGTTAGCCTCTTCATGTCATCATCAATAGTGGTGTCCATAAGAACATCAGTATGCAATCCACATCTCAATGCCTTGGTCTTAACACTACTGCACATCCCAAGCGATACTCAATGGGGTGGTTAGAGCTGGGGAAGGATATACAAGTTCAAGGATAATGCACTTTTAATAAAAAATCAAGCCTATGGATGACAAAATCACTTTTGATATCACACCTCTAGAGGTATATGATATTCTACTAGAAAGACCATATTTGTATGATTGTGAAGCTACATATCAAGATAAGCTACAATGTTGGACTATTTCATGTGAAATATTGATTCTACAACCTCTTTGATTTAGCTCTCACAATGAAATCCACCTTGGTATCTACCAAGTAGTGTCACAAGATTGTATCACATGTATAAAATTTTGTGTCATTCATGGTCTTCCCTTACACACTTGTATAATAGAAAATGACAAAATGCTCATGCAATACTTGCACACCATCACATCAATAGTAGATCAAAAAGTTTATGGTGTAGTAAAGTGATGTCTTCACATACCCTAAAGAACTTCTAACACAATATGTAGTAAAACACTACATTGATTTGGTTCCTAGATCCCCTCTTTCAAATAACCCCCTATATTGTATATTAGTTTTGGAGAATGATGAAGTTCTAAACTAGATTCAAGATTTATTTGATTAGGTCAAGATTAATCTTAAATATTTGCCTTATGGTATTCCAAGAGTCCTCAGACCCAATAAGGATGGGTCTTGGTGACTTTGTATTAACTATCATGCACTTAAAAAAATCATAGTAAAGAATTGATATCCACTACCACACATTGCTGACCTCTTGGACCACCTCTGAGGCATGAAATACTTCACCAAGATTGACTTGAATTTAGGTTTTCATCAAGTGCCAATCCATCTCAAAGACATCTGGAAGACAACATTCAAGACATAAGAGGGATTGTATAAGTAGTTAGTCATGCTGTTTGGCCTCACTAATGTACCAACCACATTTATGTGCTTAATGGATGATGTAATCAGGTCTTTCCTAAATTCTTTCATTATTGTGTACTTGGATGACATCCTCATCTTCATCAAGACTTGGGAGGAGCATATAGATCACATCTCATAGATCTTAGACACTTTGTGACAACACAAGTTGTAAGCCAACTTAGCAAAGTATATATTAATACAACATAGATCCAATGCCTAGGCTACATTATTTACCACACCAGTATTAGAATAGATCTAAAGAAGATAAAAGTGATCCAAGCTTGGCCTACTACATGTAATCTCATAGAATTAAGGATTTTTATTGGACATGCTA